>JACXSJ010000969.1:16535-137017 GCA_014851325.1 Pentalonia nigronervosa | reverse complement strand
AGTCTAGTTTAATGTCCCGCAAACAAAATTGAAAAATATTTACATGGTAATGAGTAGTAAAGTTGCCCCTGTTTTTTGGGACACACGGTATATTTCAAATATCGTATTTTAAAAAAGATAACCATCTCTCTTTAAAATTAAAAATGTTTAAAAAGTTTCCTTCAGTCTCAAAACATTTTCTCATAACACAATTTTACAATGAAAGTTTAAACTTAAAATTCAACCAAAATGCAACAATTGAAAGAGACAATTATTTATATCATATAGATATACAAGTGTGTAACTTAAAACCAATTTCTCTGTTCGTAAGAGGGGGGGAGGGAGATCAAATAGTTTTGTTAAATACTACATATCATAATTTTTTACGTTATTTAAATGTACATTTTTTTACTTTTTAAAATTATTTCAGATGGTTGCTAGACATCCCTCCACCCTAAATGCAGCTTTAGGTATTTATATAATTTTAGGAATATTTACACCTCGTAATGAAGATATAAGAGTTGTATTAATCTTCTTCCTAATATTTTTATTTATATACCGTGTATATACAAATAATTTGACTAAATTATGTTAAATCTATAAGCATAGTCAATAAATATTTCAATATATAGATATTAGTAATTTAGCCATAATAATATTGTTCAAAAAAGGAATCTATTAAAAATATTATATTTTAATATTGAACAGTATTTTATTTAACATCCTAATATAAATTAATTAAAAATAAATAGTAATACTATATACAATTATCATAGAAATAATGATATTGTTCTGTTTTTTTTCGTTGGCACATCCGTCGATAATTTTCCTTCCGTCTATGTCTGTTGTGTGTTACATATAATATATAGATAGTATTATCTACTGACTATTATACATATAAAGTAGGGATGACAAATCCATAGCATGCAAAAAAAAAAACTTGAGAGCACATGAAAAATTAAAATATTTATATTTTATTTTATTTTTAATAACAAACAACAACCATATATATATATATATATATATATATATATATATATATATATATATATAATATTTTTCATAATTTAATGGTACGCTCAAAAAAAAAATTTAAAAGATTAAATTTTGGCACATAGTGTCAAAAAATTTGGCACTACTGATATAGGGTGTTTCATTAAGAACACCGAATTTATTTAATCTCGATATCAATTTGTTAAAAAAAATTGTTTAAAACAAAAAATTATATAAAGGTGTGTGTATACATTCTCCGATTTATGTATAGAAAAAAACATTTAACATATTATGTATGTCAACCTCGGCTACGCTGACAAGCTTCAGTTTTAGTCACAAAATTGTCCGTCACTTGCGGACAATTCAAATCCGGTGTCCTAAATAGAACTATTATTATATTTCTATTAAAACATCATAATCAGTTTGCTGTAAACTTAATATTATTTAAAATCTATAATTTGTATTGCCAAGATATTAAAAAGATATACATCCCATTTGTTAAAATATTTTCATAAATCAAGTTACATGTAGCTATATGTTAATTTAGTTCAAGTAACAATTTAAAAAAAAAATCCCAAGGGATGTAATTGCCACGTTGCCCCCTAAAATTTACTACTGGAGTAGTAGTATTTTTTTTATGGTCATTTGTAACTTATTTATAATAATATTACGATTAAAAATAAAAAATATAATATATAAATACGCATATTGTACTAAAACAATATCAGGTATTCTGGTTTTTAAATAAAACGAATCACAAATGCATCTAAATATCACACATGCCAATTAGCCGATGACCAATTATATAGATAGTCTATCATCTAAATATTTTCTTATCGTACATTGTTTTGGTGATTCAGTGTTAAATTTTTTGAAATTACATTTTTCGATATTTTTAAGGTATTTAAACTCAAGCCCTATTTATTATAGTTTTTGAGAGTTGATGTCCTTAATTTATCTTCAGTCCGGACCATCCATACACTCGTATATTAATATTAAACTTGCCCATTAACATTTTTTTAGGCTTTGGTAGGGTTTATTAAAGCAAGCTCCTCGCTAAATTTTGATTTTTCCTATATGTCATGTGCAATCATTCCGGCTTATAATTTCAAGGTATTATTATATAGCCATGTAGATACAATAATATAGGTGCATATGTGCATACAATTATGTATTTTATATTATATTTTTGTATAAACGCACTTCTCGCTCAGAAGAAGTTGGAAAACTTAAAAGTTTGATTTCATATCTGTTTCCACTGACCTTGTTATTGTTTATACAGACATTTTTCAAAAAGAGCAGAAGGTCGTTAATATACTCGTAGTTTAATTATTCTATATGTTTCCACTATAAAAACACATTATACATTTAAACCGTTCATCGATAGGTAGTATAATAATACCATAAGGCCATGGCACACATATACTTTACTCTATGAATAATATAATGTTTATACATAGTAATGTATCAAATTATCATTACAATAAAAATTAAACAAGCTACAAAGTTTTTAGATAAACTTACTTTGTAATCGCCAGGGTCGAAAGTCATTTGTTAACGTTTAATGAACACGCAGTTGTAGCATGTATCTATCAACTAAAAACAGATGTGATAAAAGTGTTTTTATTTTTTTAATTTTTTTGTTCACGTGTAACTTTTGGCCTACACAGTAATTACATTTTATTTTCCATGCAACATTAAGACTTTTGTACTGTAAGCGTGAATTAGGTACACGTACCTATAGTAATAGTACTAAGGAAGTGAAACACCGTAATAATTTCACTATAGCATTATGGTATGGTGTTATATTACACTGCGACTATTGTATACTATAATTATTAGTATGAATGGCGTAAATACTCTCCATAATAACTTAACTTCCATAAACAGTATGCTGTATAAGTATAAATAATAGTATATGTTATCCGATTTCCATACTCATTTTTTGTGAGTTGGTTTGTATATATAAAGGTACATTAAGTATAATATGTATTTAGGCCAAAAGACACCGATCGATCAAGACAATCATGACTTATGAGTACGCCACTGTACCTATTGCTATTATTATGCCACTGTACTGTTGAACTAATATTATATTATAACTATATTTTTATAAAACTCTGTGTAAAGTCTGAAAACATTAAATTGACAAATAATAATAATAATAATAATAATAAAAATAAAATAAAATATTCAACGAGCGTTTTACTACCGAGTGCCGACGGTTGAGAGAACCTACCTGGTTTTAATAATGATTACAGGTTATAAATATTTATTAAGTATTTAAGTACCTCTATAAATCTTAATTTCTACACAATAGGTGTATACGCATCTAATTATACAAAAGCTACGAAACATAAAAAAAAAGTACCTGCATCCTGCGTGCAGGACTACAACAAAAACAAAATTTAAATTAATATAATATACATACTAAACCTAATTTTATACAGTCTCCAATGGAGTTTGGCTCAAAATTGTTTAGTCAAAAGCTTGAAAGCAAAAAAATAAAATGTATATTATGTTATTTTTGGTAATATTGTTTTACTGAATGGTTATAAAAAGACTCCCATTATTATACACAAAAGCGTCAAAAGAATAGTAGGTATATTACACATTACGTATATTCAGATATTTACTATTCATATTTAAATATTTCATAAGCTCAATACTGTGTGTAATTTATAGTAATAAACAAATTATACTTAATAAAGAATAAACCCAAACAAAATTTATCAGTTTCTATTTTAATTAATTTAAATTGCTGACGGACGGGAAATTTAGATTTAATAGTAAAAGTTTCTTTGTTTGATTCAAAGTCTTATATATTTACAATAATATAAGTGATGTTGTGTAATGGTTGATTTAGTTTACATACAATATATTCCACGAAAATATAATTTAATTTAATATACATTTTTATTTTATTAAAGCAACTCGAAAACGAATAATAAATTGAAAAAGTTTCAAATAGAAACTCGTTTTACTTTTATAAATAATGGATTCAATTATTTTCTGCTCAAGTAATTTTAACTTTTTTTTAAAGTGTTTGTAAATAATTGTGTTGTTAAAACTTTTATATACGGATTCAGGAATTATATTTTTATTATACACGATCGAAAGTAAATAAAACGACATTGCATAAAATTTGATGAAGAACTTCTTTATGTTTTTCTTTATTATTTCCTCCTTAAAAATAAACTGTCTTTATTTAGCATATAGTGCGCATAAATTATCAAATGAACCAAGCGCTTCACTCAGTTTGAAAGACATTTTATTCACTTTTCTTGTTACTCTTTGTTAGATTATTCATTTTTCATTGTTGATTTTAAATTTACATTTTGCAATAAAGAGAAATTTATATTTCTTTATTACATTTCATGTTTTTCAATATATTCTTACCTCAACTTCAAGTTTACCCATTAAAGTTCTTCGAACGCTATTTGTAATTTTAATGAATAATTCATCTCGTATAAATTATAGATTTACGACAGTTGGCCAAAAAATTTTCATCAAAAAACATTTACCATAAACATTTTTTGTCAAACTACTTTTATTCAACAGTAAAAGTATTTTATGTACTAATATCGAATAAGAATTTCATTTATTGCACTCAAATTAATGTATTTCGAATTATTTAATAATCATACAAAAAAATAATATTTTTATTAATTAATGTCAATAATTTTCATAAAAAATTATATATTTTAAATTAATGTAGTATAATTTTTTTCTATAATCATAATATATTTGCATGTCAGTCCCTAAAAAAAAATACAAATGATTTTAATTTGATATCGTTAAAATAAAACTATAGGTACCAAACAACAATTAAAAAAAATAAAAAGTATAAAGTAAACAGTATATGTATAAAATAACTGCGACTACGTGCCACTATGCCTGTATGTCAGTATACTAATTGGAATATAAAGGAACATTATTAAATTATTGTCTATTGGTCTATTGAATGTGATCATTATATGTGGAATTTCAAAACTAACAAAAAATAAATGTTATTTGACCAACTTTCTTTTTATGAATTATAGATTAGACCAATAAACGTTTTTATGAAGAGTCACTTTTGAAATATCGAATATACCATAAAATATAATTGATGCTGATATTGAAAAGTGACATTTTAATATAACTATTATTATTCGAATATTAAAGGTGGGAAAAGTGAATTAATGATGTTGTTTCCTTTAATTAATTATGGGCGTAAAAAAAAAACTGTATATAATCTTGCGACGTACTGTTATATTATACCTATAAAAAAAAATGTATTTTTAATATTCTGGCTAGCTGCTTTAATGTACCAAAATCCAATTATTTTTGGAATGGTTTTAACTCTCTGGGGTGGTGGATACCGTGTAAGAGCTTGTAAAACCAATTAAAATAATAAAAATAATAATAACAACAATAACATTTTCCCCCATAGACCGTAAAAACGCGCCTGATCGTCGGCAAATACAAGAACAGCATGGATGTGGCGGTGAGAACTTACAAAAGTGGAGGTGCATGGGCATTCTACAAAGGGTTCTGGCCCAGCACGTTTAGCATTTTCATATTCTCCGGCATTGAACTTATGACTTACGAATATATCAAAGAAAATAATTGCCATTTTTACGAAAAGGACGACTACTTAAGGTTGATCATTAACTTTTACTCGGCATTTATCTCGAGCACCATAGGCGTCATGATATGCTATCCGATATCTACAATCATCACTAGACTTCAAATCAACGACGGTCAGTATAAGACAATAATAATTAAAATATTAATATGCATACTGTAGTGAAATCTCCTAATTAAATATATATATATATATATATAATTTTTTTAACATATAATTTTATTTATTTATTTATTTCAACGGGTCATATGATTCAATTACAACAATTTAATTTAATTATAGTTCAACGATAACATACAAATAAATCAATAATTATACAATAATAATGCAATAACACAATATTTAAATATAAAAAATTTTGTATACAAATTATTAAATGATTCAAAAAAATTAAATTTAAATAAATCAATTTTTTTATTATTAGCTATAATACTATCCTATTTCAAAAATTTATACCAATCTGACAAAACATTCAAATCCATTTGTAATAAAAATGCATCATTTTGGGAATTTATTTGTTGAAATAATTTCAAATCATCAGCAAAGAGAAGTTTATTTGAATGTAGAAAATTTAAATCATTAATAAATAATAAAAATAATAAAGGAACTAAATGTTTGAGGAACACTTGAAGTTACATTGAAAGGATTAGATTTGAAAATTTTATACTTTATAATTTGTTCCCTTTTTGATATATATATATATATATATATATATATATATATATATGATGAAATCCAAGAAAGAAATGAATCCTGAATACCAATGTTATACAATTTAGGTATAAGTATAAAATGGTTGACCATATCAAATGCTTTATAGAATAGTCTGTGTAAATAACATCGATTTGGGATCTAGATGCAAAAGCGTCTAATATGAATTTTTGAAAGATTAAATGATTACTAGTAGTTGTTGGTTTACCACTTATAAAATCATGTTAGTCGTCATATACAAATGAAGAGAGCAATGGAATTAATTCTTTTGATATTATTGATTTGAAGATTTTTGGAATTATTGAAAGTAGACAGATTAGAATATATTATACATACATTAATATATATAACACATATATATATATACTATTTACCGTGTGTTCACTGATGTAGGGAACAATCAATTTTCCGACCATTATTTTACATTGGATTGAAGCGTAGCTTTAGTAATAAATAACAATACTTACCTTTCTTTGTAGCATACTTGAGAGTAGATCTATTTTAAAAGTATAATTTTGACTATGATGGGAAGACACAGTTCACCACAACTATTAAACAAGTATTATATCAAAATTTATCAAATTATAAGAGCCTCTTCAAATTTAGTCATAAATTAATTTTTTTGATTTACTAAAATATTAAAACATAAATGGTTTGTAATATCATTTCTTGTCATTGAATTATTATTATTAACATCACTTTATAATTTATTGTTCTAGTTATAATATTTTAAAATGTAATACTATTTATATTATAAATATAATATAAAGTTATAATATTTTAAAATGTAATACTATTTATATTATATACTTCAGCTTGACGTGCATACAAAAAAAATACCTTATGCTTTAAAAAATAAACTCATAGGTATAGGTATTAGGTATATTCGAATTTAAATATTTTCATAAATTGAAAAAAATTATATTTTTGGGTAAATTTAAAACGGCTCTCATTCGTTAGTTTTGTGTTTAAAAAAATAAAGTTATTTTTTGAGTTAAAATGACTTCAAATAGTTGGCCTAATCACATTTATAGTATCAAAATAATAGGTGCTGTTATTTAAAAATTATAAGCTGTACTACACGTGCGTTCCTGTGAGGGTTGAATATTTGAAAAGTTCGTATAGATTTAATCCAATATAATCCGTCCTAGAAATGTAGTGTTTCTTAAATCGGCAAACATATACAATGCATTAAATATCAAATGCAAAGGAACTTGAAATTAAAATGAACTTGATAAACGATTTCATCGCGTATGTACCATTGGCATAATATGCCATTATAATAGAAGGCACAATGAAGCTTGCAAGTACTTAAATGTTAATTCTATGTAGCTGTCCCATTTCCCTCTAAATGATCATTGAAATACGTCCGTTGCACGAATGTCAGAACACAATACACTAATTATGTTGCATTAAATTCATATATATTATATATGACAATATATTATAAATATTTTATTTTTTACTGCTCATAAGCCATATGATGATAAATGCACGACAATAGTGAAGGTCAAATCATTCCGAACGATTTATCATTTTTTATTTCACATTTTTTATTACTGCAGTGACAGAAAAACTCAGTAGATAGGTGCAGTATATTGTTACTAGGTAATAGTGTAAATATTCTGTATAAATAGCTCAAAGTAATGATATAACAATAAGAAAAATCAGCGAACCGTATTCATTGGGTTGTTTTCAATATTATGTTTAGGTAGATAGTAGATTTTTTTTTATTTTTAAGTAATAAAATTGTATGATGATTATTTCAAAACCGTGGTACATTCAAAATAAAAAGTCATCATTCAATTCCGAGAGCCTAAATATTTAATCTGCTGCGCGTTTTTTCAAGTCTTATACGTGTTTTTCCATTTATTTTCGCACACGTGAATCTATACCACATTTTCGTCTATCTGAAATAAAATTATCACGCACTTCAAAACAATTAATTTCAACTGTTCCCAAACATTATATTATTTAAGTCTATTCATTTTGTATTTCATAATAAGTAAATTTTAATTACTTATATATATATATATATATATACCAAAAATATCATACTCGTTTGTTAATGATATATTTTAATGCAACCTATACCTGCTGTGTAGATGTACCCCTTGTCCATAATATTGTATCAAACCTAATAAGCAAGGCACTTTAGTTATTGTATAGCTAAGTAAATAAGGATAAAGAAAATGCTATTTTATATTTATGTACAGTCGTTGTTTTATTTATCACAAATAAGACATAAAATAGACCTATGTTATTATATAATTATTTAAATTGTAAATGGTTTTGAACAACTCTTAAAAGTTATACAAAAAAGTGTGTGACATTTAATGAGGTATGACAGATATACGGTTTTGAACGATACACAAATTTCAAAATCAGGAAAAAAACGAGTATATTATTATATTAAATAGCTATCATTACCTACTAGCCCGAACATTATCTACAAACGATATAATATAATATAATTTAAAACAAAGTTGAAATATTTTTAAAACCAAGTATGTATAAAATTTGTAAATTTGTAAACTTACGATCGACTACACAAGTAGATTAGATTTTTTTCTATTACTATATAATTTATATAAAAACCACTCACCTAAAAATAAGAAATACATAAAACATTCCAAATAAATAAAAAAATAATTTTCTCCACGTGCACCGTACAGCACTTCGGTCGACTGAAGAGTGAACACGCGTATTATACGAGAAAGTATGGTTAAACATATTTGCAACGTTTCGACTTGAATTATAATGCACAGTGAATCACAAATGACTAAAATATTACCCCATGACACTCATATTAGCCCTTCTCCTATATATATTATACACAATAATATTATTGTAGTGTTTGGATTTGAAGGACGAGCATAGGTATCTATAATATACACGCGTATTATGTACGTGTCATAATAATATAATGAATAGTTCTAGACTATTATAATATTATTTTATTATGTATATTATATTATGTTAGGCGTGATATTGGAGTTGGGATTTGAGAGGTAAAGTAAATCGTCGACAAAGACGAATATTCAAACGACATTCAGCCAATGTGTGGTACAATTTTTAAAATTAAAAATCTTAGGCACATATCAGATGTTTAAGAATGCGTATTGTAATGTATAAAAAATTAAATAATTTCTATCCAGGCTTATAAATTATACACCATAACGACTTATACACAGAGCAGTGTACATGTTTTTTTGTGCAGCAGAACGCGTTCTGCTGCACACGGGATGTCGACATAATATATTATATTAGTATTATAAAAAGGCGTTGGAATATATTATACAGTTGATAATGGGTTTCAGAAATAAAAACTAGTTTATACCTATATATTATTACGCATACAAAATTCCAGTCGTTTATCAAATGCGTTGGTTTATCTCAAAACTAATTTTCGACGATGACCTTTATCCGTTCTATCCCGTTGTTGAGCCACCTGCATTAACGAACACCGGCAACGCATTTTTTATTCCTCCTTGGGGTAAATATATATGCTATTAATTTCAAAAAAAATCTATAGGCGCGTCCACACTACATTATGTTAATGGGTTAGAAGAGGTTATCATATAGATTAGTATATTACCGACGCAATATTATATTCCAGGAATTTCCAATTAAAAAAAAACATGTACGGACTAGGACGGTGTATATTTATTTCTCCGATTACGTAATATCACGAGAATAATAATATAATCCCAATTAAAATATTTTAAAAAAAGTGTCCCGCCTCTGCACCCTAGTGCCCGATCACGAGAACCGGGCCCGTCGGATTAACGACATGTCAAATATTATACCCTAAAATAAAAACTGTTCTTTACGGTGACGGGTTATTTTCAACCTTTAATTTTTAACGATCCCGGCGTGTTTTTATATTTATTATTTTAATTTTTTTTTTTTTTTTTTTGGTAGGCATAGTGTCATGTCGGATTTAGAAATATTAAACTAATGCACACATTAGTATGCAAAGAAGATGATAATCTTCGACGCCCGATAGCAAACACTTTTACCAAACCGTCATAAATATATCATTCCGAAGTGCATAGGCCTACAAAATCACCGATCCATTTGGTGTCGTCTATAATGTATAAAATGGTTTATATTATAAAAAATGTCATCATCATACCAAACTGTTTAGTCTGACTACGAATTTCTATTAATTCGACTCGTATAGAATATTATACACTTTATTTAACAAGTACAATCTATTATAATAATATGCGTTGCCCATGCACGGTAATATATTATATCCACATGTAAATATTTTATTTTTTTATTAGTATTTTTTTTTTTTTTACTACGTCATTACTTTTTATAATAGGTCGACTGAAAAACATTCTCTTGGCTTACTTTCTCTCCGGTTTTTTTTCTTTTTTTTGTTATCGTAACCAGTCGGCTATCTATCTGTTTTTTTTTTATAGTCCATATATGAGTTAACAGTCGTATACTTTTGTATTTCATAAGAACACATTACGAACAAGACCTAATCTCTGTGACTATTGAATCAGAGTTCTGCGAACGCTTGCGAGCAACAAACTACCACGTATCGGTGATTCGTCATCAGTATTTTTCTGAATAGTTTTTAATCAATAGACATAATAATAATATGTTATAGCCGTTTTGATATTATTATGTAGGACATTAGTTACTCACACAGACGACGGACACGTGTAAAATCTGCTCGATACGAACTGATAAATCGGGTTCGTCTATGATAAACTGTATTGTGATACAAAAATGTTCATTTTTGTATATACAAATAGAAGTAGGTTTACATCATATTATTGCCGCCCTGGTTTTTATTGCTCGCAGGAAGTTTCTTTAACGATGTCTAATGTCTGAACTAAATATTATTACTATAAATAGAGTTAATGCGACACAATTTTTTATTTATTCAGTCGTTAAACGTGACGTTAGTTTAAAAATAGAGTAAATACGAGTAAATAGTAATACACTAATATATGGATAGAATCCAGAATCAAAAGTACACTTTGAAAAAGTCAGACAAAAAATCCTGACTCGTTTTTTTAATGTCAGATAAAAAATCCAAAAATATAAAATATTCTATTCACAAAATTAAAATTTAAAAAATGTAATTGATTTTCATATTATACAATATTATATTTGATTACTATACCTTATTATACCTATAGTTTATAAATATTATTAAAATGTATTTGTATTTGACAATCGTATAAGGAATAATTATTATATCAATTATTGAATAAGAATATATTTTAATAAATAATAATTTATATTTTCAGACTTTTAATCTGACAATGTGCGCTTGGATTTTTTATCCAATAGTAAAAGAAACGAGTCCAGACTTTTTGTTTGACTTTTTGTCCATTGACTTTTTGATCGATTACTATTTGGATAACAGATGATCTGACTTAACGACTCACTCTGTTACGTAGCAGATTTAAGCATAAAAATACGTATGAGAAATGTGTTCAAAGATTTTGACAAAAGTTTTGATTTTGCTCGTAACTAATATTTATTGATTATCTTAATAAAATTCGTCAATATAGATGTATGTAAAAATAAATAATATCAAGCGAATTGGATTTAAATGTACGAGATAGATATTGAAAAAAAATCTGCAAAATAAAATACTTTAAAAGTACAAAATAAATAGGTAGATTTTAATGACATATAGGTGTAGGTAAATTTTTAACTATAGTTTATGTTAAAACAGTAGACCAATTATTTTGAGGATTAAAAAAAACAGCTGTTGTCATAACAATTTATAGTTAGGTACCTACTTAATAATTGAAATAATATAATATACTACATCATTATTATTGTATGCGTTTAAATATAAAAGATAAAAATTATTATTGTTCGAATAAATTCTGATTTTTGACAATTGTCCGTAAAATTATTTAACTATACAAGAACATGCAAAATAACTATATATTTATATTATTGGATATTAGACTATTACATTAAACAATTACGCAGTGTTCGTGTTGTCGTTATTTTACCCGTTCGTGTATACGCGTGTAACCTAAAATCGAGTGGACGAGTTTGGAGGGTTGAATTTACCTCCTACCCCCCACACCCAACGAAGACCGCCACGATGTCGATCAATACACACTCGCGGTGGCCCACAACTCGCAAGTCAAACTATGGTTGGCTCGTCTCGCAGTATAATTTTCATTCTGCGATAACTATAATATTTTGTACACGCGCGCTCATTGGGTTCATCCGGTGAGCACAGGAAACCGAATATTTTAATAATGTTTTTGGTATTGTGCGTCATTTTTTTTTTTTTTTTTTGTTATCTTTGTATATTTATTTTTAATGATTTATTTTTTTCTCGTTGATTTATATTCTGACCTCGTAGTCATAACGTTCGTTTGTATGGCGTATATTATCTCGGTCTGTACATATTGTATAAACCCAATACTGTATTGAATACAAAAACTGTGATTGTTTCATAAAGATTATTCATTATTACGAACCATAATTAAATTCGTTACTACGCCGAATTCGTTTTTATCGTTTTTATTTCGATAATATAAAGTAACTTTATTATTTTTCATATCTATTAAATATTATGAAATATAGATTAAATATATGTCTGATTAAAATATTATATTAGTCGTAATAACTAAAAACCAATTGCAACACAAATTAATGTAAAACTATTATTAGGTAGGTACATATAGTATGAAAATTTGGGTGGTCGGTAATTAGACCAAATTTTATCTACCTGCATTTTATAAATTATTTGTTTACATTTTAGCACCTGGAAATTGGGCCTCAAATTAAATCTATATTTTTAAAGTGTACCTGAAGATTGGGCCAAAAAGTATAGCATAAAAATATATGATTATAATATAACTTTTATTAACTAATTGTTATTTTTTTCTAATACATAAAAATACATTTTTTTTAAATAATGCTGTTCGCAAATTTTACAAATTTAGTATAATACAAAGTCAAATAATTATAAATATATTTTGTTTAGTAGATACATAAAAATACAATTATTTTTTAAATACTATGACACAGATTTTACAAATTTAAATCTATTCTTTTTCTCTTTTTTTGGTAATCTCGACTCAACCAATTTCAAGTAATAATTGATTTGTGAAATACATTTTCTACACAATGAATCCTATAACGATGTTATGCTTAAAAAAATATTCTGTTAAAATTATAATAATAATATAAAATATATAATATATTTTATTATAATTTATATGATATACATAATTGAACGTTCTTCACCACTTCAAACATGACACATCTATGCTACATTAACTCCGTAGTTGATGACTAACGAACACTCAAACAAAACTACAGTACTGTTCCCGTTAAAAATGATTTTTTGTTTTATTTGTAAGTGTCGAAAAGATTTTAAGCTGAAGCTGAAATTTGACTGAAGTTACGAAGTGTTATAAAATATACATGTTCAGATAACCTTCCAACAAGAGTATTTTTAATAAATTTAAAAAATGTAAACTTAATAAACTCTGTTTGGTATAATTTCAGATATACGATTAATAATCCCACGATATGGTGTATAGTGCTTGAATATTGCATTAGATTACAAAAAATAAACAACAATTATTAATGTGTCTGTGAAATATATTTGATTAAGAACGTATTATTATTTAAAATTAGCATATTTTGTTTCATTTTTATTTTATAATATATAAATACGGTATTTTAGAATTAAAAATGTAATATTCTGTTAGGAAAAACAAGTTTATAAATATGAAAAGAGTGAAAAATATGCAAATGAAACTTTAAATGGAAAAAGCCATCTATTACACTAACTATTTTGAATAAAAAATTGTCATATTACAAATTATTAAAATACTTTTTTTTGTAAGTGATAGCGATGATACAAAATAAATAATAATACATAGAAATAGAAATATACATAGGAAAACGGGTAATACCTAGTCATTAATTATTATAAAACATATTTAGTTATTAAGGCATTTGGATTTTATTCACACTGTGAGAATCTTTGCATATTATAGCTACTCATTTAATTTTGAATATATTAGTTATACAATAGTTTTTTTTATCTAAAATGTATATTTAGGAGCAATTATAATGTGAGTAATTACTAATAGAAATTTCTAATTGATACTTTGGGGATTCAAAAATTAAAAACTTTCTTTTTTAGCAGTTATTTAGTCCGATGTTGAGAGAAAAAGAAAAATGCTTAATTTCGGTGACCTAAGTATGACGTGTCCATGTGTGTATTGTATGGGACTATTGTACAATTTAAGTCAGATAATTTTTATCAATAATAATCAATCAACAATAATAGTATGTTATTCTGCCCATAAGCAATACAAATAATATACGCTTTGTTTAACATGATGTCAGCACACTATTAATTTTCTCTCTTCGACCCACGCACAACAGCAATTTACGTTCAATTAAACTCATATTGTATTGTTTGCTTTAGTATTGAATTAAATAAACCTTTTATTAAACTTCTTTTTTTTTATTATCAAGTTAATTTCACAGTCTATTTAAATATATAGACCAATAAGACATGATGAATGTGGTGTATCAAAAAAAAAAAAAATAATAATAAATAAAAAAGTTACGGTTTATAGAGTGAGGAAACCTCCCATTGGACGTATTTTGACTAATTATTGAACTTTAAATTAAAAATATTATCTGTATTTCAGTGTTCGTACGTTTACTTTTTAGGATAATTCAATTTTTATTCAAATTATAAGTACGTATGTAAAATGTAACAATTAAAAAATGCTCATATTTCGCTTTAAAAATGAAAAATTGTAAAAAAAGCCAACGTACAAACAAAAATAATGATCTCAACTTGAAATTTGTTAATAAATCAATTCAATCAAATACTAAAGCCAACAACACAAGCTCAGTTCTGATCAAAACCGTTATATTGCTCGTGGACAATCGGCTATAGCCGAGCTGGAAAATGATAATAGTGGGCTGACGTTCGTAACCATAAAGTATTATATTATAAACATAGCTTGCAAATGTTATATATTACAAAAAAATATCAAAATTTGTGAAACACAATCAAAACGGTAAACAAAAATATATAATATATCATTAAACAAAACATAACGCAAAATGAAATATATAGAGAATATCATTAAACGAATAATAACACAAAACGAAATCATTTAATACCCATTCACTTAAAAGTTATAATATTGGTTTGGTAGACATATTTCTTCTACGCGATTTACTTTTATCTTCCCAATTAATCCAAGAAATTATTGTATTTTGTATCCAGGCATCATTACCCGCATTAGATATAATTTTTAACGATATAACGATAAACGATAAATTCAAAAGTTGTATAACGTTTATATTGTAAATAACGCAAAATAAAATTTTTTCAAATGCAAGCCCAGAATATAAACCATTGACGGGATATTTAGTAATTATACAATTATACACGTTTATAAAAAATGATTTTCTATAGGTATAAACATACCTACAGAATAATGCAGCTCTATATTGATTATTAAATAATAATCAGTTAATAATATTATAGATTATTATATTATTACTAAAATCAAATATATTATAACATGATGCAATTTATTGTGCGGATGAGTAATATAATTGGTAGTACATAGATTAGTGGTACTTACATAGATTAATATAATTAAATTATGTTCGATATATTCGTCTAGATATAATATTATTAAATATACAAACACATTTGTTATTCGGTTTTCAGTTTAATTGGGATCGTTCTTTATTAATAAATCATAACCATAATCAGGAAGTTTAAGAATCGAGTGATTATGGTTCACACACATTACACACAAGCCAATGTTAATTTACTTCTCATCAAAAGCTTTTCTCAAACAGCTTTAAATATTTAATAAAATTGCACGATAATATAATAAATCTATACTAATAATACATATACTAAGTATAAAGTAAAATATGTTGTTTTGTATCTTTCGAAAATTGTAGTTTTCACTACCACACACATCCACCTACCCATTAATATAATTCTGTTCAACGATAAACATGTATATTATAGTCCTTGTTGTATATTATTATCATAGTTAATAGGTATATAGTCAAATATCATATATAACCAATGATCAACATACTTTTTCGATACACAAAACAAATAACGAAACAAAACCTTTTCATCGAGTCAGAATTTAAATTTCCAATTATTCAGGCTTCCATTCGAAATATTGATATGAATAATATTATAAACTATAAATGTGCATCGCGCATACATAGGTTTATAAACATAAATACGTATGCACTGTATGTACATATTGTACATGCATTTTAATGTGAATAGAATGCTTTTCACATGGAGTCCATTGTACGTATACACAAGGTGCCACGTGTCGTTTTTTTCTCATAAATATTTTAAAAATTATTCTCTATTGATGCAAGAGCATAAATATATTACACATTTATTATAACATGTCATGAGTATTTATCGGTCTGTCTAACTAAAAAACGAAATCGTTTGTTTGAGCGTTACTTAAAAATTCTAGATAACCAATTCGTATAAAAAAAAATAATATGTAAACGTTTTAGTTCTCGTTAAGTATTCACTATTCATGCACAGTACTCGTACATGATTTAAACATTAAGCGAGAGAGGCCTGTAGAGAGGTGCCCGTGTAATATGAAAGCAGGCAGGAATGTACAAGGCCAAGCATAATAAAGCGAGATCGAGATATTCTATACATTGAATAGTACATTTGTATACATATGTAGTTTTTTCATTGACCGTTCTGACGACGACCGAATTGTGGTCGAAGGAAAAATTGTTTTGTCGTGAAGGATTCTGCTATGACATAATAATGAATGTTATAATAGTTCATATGATGTATACAGGGTGCTTTATTTTTTGAAATAACAATGTTAGGTATATATAATGGTTTTATTTTAATATGCGTGTACAATACTGTACATAAAATAAACGACACGATAGTCACCTTTTTTTTTTTGCATATTTTGTGGGTTATGATTACCGGTAGTTTTAATGTAGAATTTATTCTGAAACATAAAAATTCTCTGGAAAATGTTCAATTTACACGTATCGATTATCATTAAATGACAAATTATTACATCATGAGTTTTTAAAGTTTGAATAGAAGAGTGGGTGGGTGGTTAGCGACTCTCCTAAATATTACACTCATAAACAATAAACAATAATATCTATACTATTATATTATCTTCGACGTTTGACGATTTTCAAGCTATGTAGGCATTATTAGGTGGTATCTATTTTCTAATTTTGTGTAAAAAAACCGCAGAATTTTACAACACAACAATATTGGCCAATATATTATTCCATGCACTCTGTATTGTATTGTTATACGTCCGTTGACGTTATGATGATGTACTGCATTCGCGTACCACAGGAAGTTAATATAAAAATTATAATATTATTATAACTAATAATATTATAGTGTGTTGCGTGTGTAGGGGAATATTATATTATGCGCTTTATATAGTGCGGAATTGTCGGTTTTTTATGAGTGGTTTACGGAAAACCTGCAGCTAGTTTTAAAAATTGTAACCATACCCGTATACAAATGAAAACTATAAAACGTATTATTATTATATATTATGCGTGTGAGGCAGCTGCGTCAAGAGGAAATCAGCTCGGAGAGAGCTGTCGGACCGTCGTCGTCGTCGCTTCGCCGTAAAACATTCTCCGCTCCCAGCACGGTGCCTCGTACCTGCTACGACGTGTGAAACGAGTTTTCGACAACAATAGGAAAATAAAAAAAAACGATAATACGTATTCACCATAATTAAAATATATTGTAATACCTACCTGCACATCAAGGCCTCTACCATAACACGTTGTTGTTTTTCATTGAGGTTAGTCGAGTAGGCAGGAGGTATATAGTACACTTGCTATACATTTAAAACCAAAGTACCTATCGCGTTCAGCGAAGAACGTTCATTCATTGTATATATTACAAAATGAACCAATTCGATTTTCGACTTAAAATTTGAACAATAAAATATTATAATACGGGTGGACTGTGTTTGCGCATAAAAACCGTATTTTCGACTGTATAGAAAAACCTTGATTACACTTCATAACATTAAATAACGTTAAAATACTCGTTTGTGCAAATCAATAAATTTGTCAACAACGTGAGGAAATTTAATTTTTACGTCTGTCGTAAGATATAAGATACAGACTTAGGTCTGTTTATTTATCTATAATCGTATCTAACTATGCGTCTTTGTTATAGATCATTTTTATGACCTCGATCGGCCATTTTATCAGTTCAAATATAAACTCTGAGTTTTAAACTGTTAAAATGTATTCTGATTTTGAAAAAAGCATCATAAATTCTGTGTTTAATATTTAGTCAGAAATAAAACTTTTCACATGCAGATTTGGCAATGTTGGTTCAGAAAAATTCAAAATCTTTAACCTAATTATTAATTACACCAGAATAACGACGCAATTTGAGCAGTGAAGTTTAATTTTTAACCACACAAAAAATAATATTTAAATATATTTTATTCTATCAGCTCGAAGTCTGGAAAAAGAGAAATTGAAGTTTTACTATAATGTTGCCAAATGTATTGATTTTTAATGTTAATGGGCATAAACAACTATTTTAATACGATAAAATTAAATAAGCACAATCGAGATTTTTCTATATAGGCGCAAATAAACGGTATTTAGACACAAACATATCCCCAAGAATAGTCGAATATAGGATGCGTGACGAATTAGATTTATAATATAACTTTTCCTTTGTGTGTATTTACCGTTTTATGCCACTGAAAATATACCGTTATATAATTTAATATATAAAATAATAAAAAAATGGTCCAACGTGACCACGTTATTTTCTTACCATTTTAACAACAAAAAATTTGATTAAATGTGTCGGATCTATAACTATGCAGCAAACTACTTTTTTCCACAGAATGCATTAAACAATAAGTATAATATATGTATAATAAATATTATATTGTGCATTACAGCTCATTCATGTATACACAATACACGTATAATAGGCCTTGCTAAGGGGTAAGAGGGGGTGGGGGCGTTTCGGGGCATCGCACATGTAAAATGCCTATGTATTGTGAGTTTTAAATGTTTATAAAGGGGTTGTTTGTAATTTTATGTTGTAGATTTTAATACAAACTAAATGAAAAAAAAACATTTTAATACTCTATTTTATATTTTTAGTTTATATCTGTAGAAGCATATATTCTATTTTTACCAGAATGTATTTTTCGACAATCGTCCGTTTTTAAAATATTTAATTAAATTTTTTCCCTGGAAGTTGACGAGTGTCAAATGTGATCACAACAAAAATAATTGTTATTGTACACTATTTACAGGTCAATTCAGCAAATATGTTCATATCCATTGTTTTTCTTTAATCATTTATCTGTTCAAATTCTGGTTTATGGAAATTTTAAGTACTTAATGATATTTAAGAATTTTTTATACCATTTAGATCTTGTGATGGTGCAATCTTTTTATTTTAAACGAATACCAGCCATTTTTACTGTAAATTACTTAGCAAATGATTTTATCGAAAATGTTGACGTATCTACATCAAAATATGAATGAGTGATTTTTGAGTTTTTAAAATGTTTATGTACTAAATATAATACTATGTAATAGTCATTTAAAATTGTTTTATATATTAAGTATAAAATAGATTTAATATTGGATCTATATAGTATTTATTTATATTTATTTTTATAAAAATGATAAAATATTGATAAATTAATATTGATTATACACTAAAAATTTAAAATCAATTCAGATACTTATCTTGTAAATCCATTTCTATGAACCTATCATCCTAAAAAGCTAAATAACATACAAACGACTCGTTCGGATATAGATTTAGAAAAAAAGATTCAAAAAAATTATCTTTGGAAAAAAAGTGATTATAATTTGAAAAAAGAAGTCGGTATCGTCATTAAACACTAATTAAATAGTATAAAAAATTTAAGTATTTATTTAAAAATATGGTTCTTAATTATATTTAAAAGCTTTAAAAATCAAAATTTGAATAAATTGATTATTAAAGGAAAAAATGGGAGCCAACATGCTAGGTGAATCACTCGGTAAAATATTTTTTATCATTTATATAATTTTTGGCATTTGGTCAAAATTAATTTAACCAGATACTTAATAACAATACATATAAATTCATTGATATTTATACAAGTGTTTAAATATAATAAAAATAATAAATAGGTAGATAATAAATACTAAATATTTAGGTATATACACCGGTAGAATTATAATAACAAAAAAGCATTAAAATGGAACAGAGAAGAAAAAAAGTAGAAACACGTGGAAACAATTATTGTGTTTTTAAGCACTGAATTTAACAGAATCTTTTGAAATGGTTGTAATCTTTTAAAAAAAATATTAAACAAGAATAATTTAATCATTTAGTTAATAAACATAATAAAATATCAACATATTTATCTAATGTTGTTCACATTTACATTTATGTAATTTTCAACGTTTAAATTAAATGATTTGACTAAAAATAAATAAAAATAAGTAATATAGTAATACGAGGTAGAATTATAATAAAAAATTCAATATACATTTATTAAATTGTTAGTTCTGCGTGTTATCTATTGCATCAGTAGGTAATATTTTAGGAAAT
This sequence comes from Pentalonia nigronervosa, assembly GCA_014851325.1. Taxonomy (NCBI): domain Eukaryota; kingdom Metazoa; phylum Arthropoda; class Insecta; order Hemiptera; family Aphididae; genus Pentalonia; species Pentalonia nigronervosa. The sequence continues at coordinate 116,060 of JACXSJ010000969.1, read as the reverse complement.
TATTGCCTATAAAGTAATGACAAAGTGTTCAAACTATTAAATTATCTTATGAAAAAATGTAGCATTTTAATATTTCACTTTAAAATATGCAATGAAATAGTAATAAGAGTATAATATTTTAGTAAATAATTCACGTACGTAAATAATTAATCAATCGTGATAATAATACTGATATTATTTCTTTACTGCGAGTAATTAGAAAACTATGCTGCTGATATTATAACGTTCAAACGTATTAATAACGAAAATCTAATGTAAGAATGAGGTAGTGAATTTTTTCCACATGGAGCCCACAACCATGTATTGGCGGCCCCTGAGTCCCAAAATGTTTTAATCCATGCTTGTGTCACTGTAGCCATCACACGCCGCTGACACGATGACAGGTCCATGGAATATAATCCCATATTTCAGTCCCTGTAAATAAATAATTGTATCAATTTTTATTATACGGTTAAAGTGTGTGTGTGCAGGACGTTCGAGCGGAAAGATGGTAGAGTCAGAAAAATGGTACCGGCGGCGTCCGTTCTCGACCAACAATTTCCACAGCGGCCTACTGCTTTACAGGGGCATCACCGGCAGCATCATTAAAATATTGCCCAGCACGTCCGTTGGCTACGTTGTCTACGAAGAGCTGTGCAAGTCGCTCGGCGTGCGAATGTCGTGAAACATTGACATGATACATTTCGATGTATGTACCCATATTTATTACCCATATAGAATATAACATCACCGTATAATCCACATTAATAATATATTTCAGACGGGATAAGTATAATGGTACCACACACGCCGCACATGTTTCTGCAACATTATTATGCGCATTCGTCGTACATTGTTTTGAATCCATAGCATACGTTTTGGTTTCCACGAGGTACATATTGGTAGGTGCCTTTACATTTACCGTTTATTGACCACGCGATCGTTTTATAATTTGAAATCTGTCCGGCTAGTTGCAAGTTCGTTTTGATTTATGCACATAGAATGCCAAAAAATATATTACAAGTTCCTTGTTTAGATTCTGAGTGGAGCAATATTGCAGATCATACAATAATGTGAACCTATTACTCAATATGTGTTTTTTTGTGTTTTATCATATTCTAAAGTCAATATAAATTCTTCAATTTTAAACTTCATGAGAGATATCTGGTAGCAAATTGTATCTAGTTTGTATACTTAATAAAAGTAAATTATCAGTATTTTATAAAATCACTGGAAAACAAAAAAAATTAAAGATTTACATTTTTATAAAATTCTCAAAATTTTGAAAATATTTAATTAAAATGCATTACATTTTTACCTAAGGCTTAACAATGTAATACAATATTCGCTACACATTTTTTCTTTATTGGAATTTAAGAAAAAAGTTTAGCAACAGTACGAAGTTCGTACTTCGAACCGATTAGCCTACGGTTTAACTAGTTTATTATTGTCTTTTTTTTTAAACTGTTGTTATTCAATTTCATACAACATATAGTACTTATAGGTATATTCTTACTATAGTTTATAATACCTTTATACACATGGGATATCTGTTTATCTGTTGGAATTTATTAAATTACAACATATATTATATAATACATTTATCGTAATATTATATTAAATGTCATTATTGTATTATATGAGTAAATTATGCATGTGAAAAAATTGGGCTTTTTGTCCAAAATGAATAAATAAATAAAATTTAAAAACACGTTCTTATTTTTGTCAATTTTTATGCTATACATAATTTTTGTAACGAAATTTATGAAATTGTATTTTTATTATTCAAATTGAATATTTTTTCAATTATTTTTAAATGTATGTAAAATGTAAATAAATATCATAGTAAACATTTGTCAACAAAACTGCATTTTAAAGTATTAATTTTCTGTGGATATTCTGTTCGTAATAAATAATTTATCACCGATTACTGTTATGTAGAAACTAGGAAACCATTAGAGAAGTTCATTAGGAACGATCAATATGTATTGAAAATAAAATTTCAAATGTAATAATAAACGCGTTATTTAATAACAAAATTCACGTACTCACGTGAAGTTAAATTCACGGATTCACGTGTAATTAAATTCACAAATTCACGTGATTGCATACGGGAATATTAATTTCATACTAATTATGACCTTCCGACGAATTCAATCTTACAAAATAACTATGCATACCTTATATGTATCACAAATCTCCAAAAAATGCTACTCAAGTGAATTTGATACCTGGAAAAATTAGGTCTTCCATTCACAATCTTATTAACATTACACTTATAATCTATAGTGATTATTACATTTATAAAATTGTGCTTTAACATGTAACATACACAAACACATGCATATATTTTATACTTTTATGTACAAATTATAATTGAATATTATTTTGTTGCAGTTTTTTCACATCCTGAGCATTTTCGACTGCAACTTTCATATAACATAATAAATATCTCAATATTATGAGTTTTGAACATCGCGCAGATAATTACAAGCACACAAACTTATTTATATTATATTGTATTAAGATATCTGTTTTTTTTTTGCTGTGTCAAAAACTGTCAATACCTAATATTTAATATATTATAGATTCTTGAAATCGTAAAAATATATGATATTATAATTAAAAAAAAAAAGTATAATATTCGTCTATAATTATTCAAGCACGATAAACGATAAACATTTTATTTTTTTATACTTAGTTTTCAAAATGCAGTGTATAATAATGCTTTTGTACTATAATTGATGTGGTATCTTACTAACGAGTCCACTATTAATTAGCCTACAGATATGTTATGAAACATCTGATGATATTTTAAAGTGATTTCAAGACATTATTTTCTTTTTTGTTTTAGATTTTGAATGGAGCGATGAATGTATTGATTATACAATGACGTGTGTTAAATTTTCTGTGTGTATTTAAAAAAAAAAAGTCACAATTTACAACTTAGGGATTTCTAATAGAAAATTGCATCTAGGAACTGTTGGGGTCAGTCAAATTTTTTTTTAAATAATCGAGAATAAAACTCAAAACCAGTTTTCGACAATATAAAATTTATTTTTTGTTGTAGGTAATTCAAAAATTAATAAATTCGGCGACCGCAATTACAAAATATCCAAAATACATAAGTCACATTTTTTGTAAAAGCATTTAAAGTTATTAAATAAATTTATAAGGTTTTCGTTAAAATAATAAATATAGGTTCATTATATTTTAGTTAAAAATGCATTAAATTTTTAAATTCTTACATAATTCCTTATAAGTTTTTTTACTGAAAATAAATTTATATTAAAACTATATTTATTTTTTATGAGTGATTGAAGTTAGTTAGACTGTACTTATTAGAATTCAAACATATAATAACGATTTATCTTTGAACGATTTTTTGTTATTTTATTATTATTCAAAACATATTGATCATAGAAATTTGTACCATTCCACTGTTACCAGGAATGGCATTTGTAAAAAAAAAAATCGTTTTACATTATTTACGATCTAAACGTCATACAATTTTTGCGATTGTCATTGTTCAAAATTTAAACGTAATACAACTTTTGTGTTTGTTGTTATTATAATTTAAAACGTTATACAACTTTTTGGATTTATCGTCAAAAATAATAACTAATAAGTGGAATGGCTTGGATAAGGAATAAAATACATTTTTGGATTGATTACTATAATTAAAACGAATCTCGTAGAATAAATATTTCTACTAAATAAATATTATAACTTTTAAGTAAATGGATTTTAAATTATTTTGTTTTGCGGTATGTTTTGTGTTATTTAATTATTTTTGTTTACAGTTTCCGTTTTAATTATGATTACTAATTTCAGTCGTTATTTTAAAATATAACGTTATTATAACAATTGTAAGCATATGACGTAATTTATTAATTTTTATACACCACGCAATTTCCAAAATATTTGTACTTATTTTAATGTTTTATTATAGGAATATAAAATTTTAAAATAAGTTATTCTTATAGCAATTTAAAAAGTTGAAAATGCATACACAACATCTTTTGTTGTTTAAGATTGTTGTTCAAATGTTAATAAATTTGTCAAATCATGAAAACTCATAAATTATTCTGTAGTTAATAATTTATTACATTTTAAGTTTAAATAGCTAAGGTTTGTTAGAATTTTAATACAAAGTTCCTCATAAGTTGATTTTACAACATAAAAATCTTAAAAATACATATTATACACAATCCTTTTTTTTATAGATACTTCAAGTTCAATTTTCAACGAAATTGGATATTCTGTTATAATTAAAAATCATTAAAGGTTAGAAATTTTTTTTTATTACGTAGGCGTGTTAGTATTTACTGTACACGCTGCAGACATTTTCAAAGTATTTAGACTAAATTTAAGCATAATACTATACATATTTAAGCATTCATTTTTATACCATAAACCTACTCGCTTCTTTTTACAGTTCGTCGATTTTTAAATAACAGCTATTTATGTTATAAAAAATATAAATATAAATAATAAATATTATGATAACCATTATATAATATGTCATTTGTGTTTGGTAAAAATTAGTTCAACTTACCGTATTACTTATAGTAAAATAAATCAAAACTTGCATTTGAAATCAAAATCGGTTTTACGTTATTTACAGTCTAAACGTTATACAATTTTTGAGTCTATCGTTATTCAGAATTTAAACGTTATACAACTTTTGGGTTTATTGTTAAAAATAATATCTAATACAGGGAATGTTCCATATACGGAACATAATAAATTCTTGGCTTGATCGTTAAGATTGAATCACGTGGAATAAATATTTCTACGAAACCAATATTATAACTTTTAAGTAAATTAACTTTAAAATATTTCGTTTTGAGTTATTTTTTGTTTAATGATATTCTATAAATTACGTTTTGCGCTATGTTTTATTTTGTGATATTTAATTATTTTTGTATACTGTTTTAATTACATTTACAAATTTCAATCGTTTTTTGTCATGCATAACGTTACTATAACGTTTGCAAGCCCTGGAATAAACTACATATGATAGCAATATAATAATATAATATAATATATATATATATGTTTGGGCTGACAGTAGGTCTTCGCTCAGAATCGTTTTTGTTGTAAAATAATAATAATTATTATTATTATTATTACTATTTATGTATTCAAATTTAACATATCCGTAACATCGACACTTAAAAAAAAAAGAGATTCATTCAACAACATTATCCAGCGAGCGACTTCCTCAATTTTTTAAAATTTACCTATGTTGTCTATTTCAAAAAACTCGTACCATTTTTTACATTATACAAATGGGTTCCGAAATCAATGAGGTCACTATAATAACCAACCGCGGTTATAAGGCGACCATATTTTTGAAAATTTTTTCCTATCTTTAAAATCTGGGTTTATTTAAATTATTATTAGAATTATCGTTAACTTAAATGTAAAAATGAACACTCTAGTAGATTTTTATTTTTCAAAATTCTCATACAGATCAGGTTGTGACATTGTTTTTGCGATTGTCGAGCGTTTTTCACACTCGAGTCGCCGATCAAAAAAAAAAAAAAAAAAATCGGTGTGACGTTTATTTATTTTCATTAAACATACACGAAAAATAAAATATGAAACATTACGGTAAAAGTTCCATATATTATTCAAAGCCTAAGACACACAACTTAAATTTACGTCGATAAATTCAATGATTAAAAATCATTAACGAACTAAAAATAAATTAACCACAGATTTCAAAATAATTTTGTGGGATTTACTGTGGCAGTGTTATCACGACAACGGAATGCGTTTGACTTGTGTGCGAAGCAAATAATATTCAGATCGTTCGTATACAAAGGTGAATGTGTAAGTGTACACAACTGCTGAGAACAATACAACGATTCATTGCCGGGCAGTCTTTGTGGCTGTGTACCTGCCACGTGTACATAACCGCCAGTCACGTACTATAATAGTAAACCTGTATGCCCACAATATACCTGCCCAATGCCACAGGCCCATAAACTAATGGACGGCGCCTGCCTACGGCAGTTCACGGGGCGAGTGACGGAGAAAACACGATAGCGTCCCAAACGCGTGGTTCTCTTTCTCTCCATTATAGTTTCCGATGTTTCTATTGGTATATTCCAGAACGGGCAATAGTTCTCTCTCTCTCTCTCTCTCTCTATCTCTCGGCCATCTCGCCCGCAACGGGTTTCTCTCTCTCTCTCTCTCTGAGCGCTGTCCATTAGTTAGTCTCTATGGTTCATGCCCATCCACTGCCTACACTACATACAGGCACACGATGTTATACCGTTAAACCCGGTCGACGCCGTGACGCGTAGTACCAACTTAAACAGTAAAAGGTACGACAAGTGCGCACGTAAACGTATCGTTTTATGGAGACCAATAGACGACGAAACTAAAACGTAAACGGAATGAACAGAATATGCGCATTAGCGAGGCCGAGTAAATAAAAAAAACAAGTGTTGCAAACCCGATAGTGTATAAACACCGTAAACCGAACATTGTAAAGAGTTTTAAACAGTGTAAATATTTTTGTCTTTAAGCCTACGGGCCTAATGAATGAGCCAAATCGTTAGAACGAGGTATCGACGAACCAAGAATTTCATGGGCTCTGTGCTTTTGTGATTTTCAAAGTCGTTGGTTGAATAATGTTTCAGTCATAAACAAAAAATACTCTATATTTTAGTGGTAATTTTATAATATTTTTTCCCGCCGCCGAGTGCCCGAGTCGTACGGTACCTCTCCCACGGTCCCACTATAAACACTATACACGCACACACACACACACAAACATAGTCGGGCCGCCATCGCCCGCCCGTGTAATTTAGAAAAAAAACTATTGATATCCCAACAAAAACACTTCGTTAACTCCATGAAAAAAAAAATAATAAATAATTGCATTAAAATGTGTGACAAAGGTGGAATTTAAAGTTAAGGGTATAATGTGTAAAATATATTCAATAGTCATTAAAACTATATTTTAGAATTTTTACACGTATGTGATGTGTTTTTTTTTTTTTTGAACTGAAAAAGTCGGCAAGACCAAAATTTGTTTAAAGAGATTACTTTTTTTTTTTTAAATATTTAAAATCTTATTAAAGTAATTTAAGGTACGCACGTCTCTATAACCGCAGTAGTCACTTATCGCAACACGACATGTCGAAACCAGCCATTATCTAATTTAGTAGTATTTTTAATATCTGAAAAAAGCTAAACGTTTTATTGAAATTCTGATACTTTTATGTCGTCTTTAGCACAAAATGCACACATTTACAGATAAATCAAACGTCAAAAATCAAATTTTCAGGCGGGTAAATTATTGTGTAAAGTGAGCAATTTTTTCACTTGTAAAATATGTAATATTATCGAGCCGAGCCGAACGTCACACGGAAATACTAATTTTTTTTTATATTGTTATCTACTTAAATAACATTACTTTTTATGTTGAATTTTGACTAAATCATTTTTAATACCTAGTACAAACTACAATAAATTAATATTTAACAATGATTTGAAAAAAAAACTTTTGTGTGTGTTGTGTGCACCAATTTTTTATGTTCCTTGCCTTCATTGCGCCTCTCTCCTCCCCCCACTCATTAACGACACCTAACATAATTGAAATTACGTTCAAGGTTGGGGTAGAGGACATTTATTTACCTATGGATCAGAAGTCTCAACCAATACCTACCTCTAATAATTACGCGTTACATGGTTTTATAATATGTTTATGGTTTTGATATACTTTATAAACTACTTATTAATTTATTCCTTATTAGAGTATAATAACAACCTTAGATGCATATTTTGTATTTGCTTTGGTGCCAATTTTTTTTCATCGATTGACTCGCCATTTGATGCGGATGTAATTATAAAATGTATAATAAATTATAGTATTTAGTATTAAGGACGAATTACACGGGATGTATATGAAGTCTCGTGAGGATTTACCCATTGTTATATCTCTCGGAATAATGGAGATTTTATTTTTTTGTTTTTTTTTTTACAAGACTCACAAAGACAAAGACTAAATATTTCAAAATTTTTTTTTAAACTTAAAGTTCTTGTAAAAAAGTTTAAAAAAATTGAAAACAACCATTTTTTATGGTTAATTTTTCATAAAATGTTGAAATCATCACATTTTATTTTCATAAACCTCATTGTTTTTAATAACTTTTTTTAGTTTCAAAAATCATATTTTATTGAACAGCAATAATTAATGATTAAGTAAGCCTTATCAGAAAACGAGACGAGATAATATTAAATTATGGACATAATTACAATATTACGTAATATTTTTCTCGAAACTAAAAAATGATTAAAAATTATGAGATTAATGAAAATAAAAAAAAAACCTCTACAAAATAAATATATTTAATTTTTTAGAAATAATTAAATAAAAATTATATTTCTAACTTATTTACAAAGACATGAAATCGCAATTAAAATATTGTTCCTGCGAGCATTTTAAAATAACAACAGAACTATGGTATATGCATTATTTCAGGAGATGCCGCTACGGGCAAATGCTCACGGTACATTTTGTATAATAGAATATACGACGTGAATTTGTGAAATGGATTGTCTGCCGGTTCGAAATTGTATATTAAAATATAATGTTAAGTTGTGACTATACTATGGTTGCTGCCCGTAATATTATTATAGGTATCTGTAGTCCGAGTGTACAACGACGTTATTGTGAACGGCGCAGCGATCCACGATCACTAGTTAACCTTCTAAACCGAACCCCTCCGGTAATAGGTAAGTATAGTTGATATTAATTGTAGGTAGTGCGTCGTACGGCACAACAGGTCTTAGGAATTTCAACGGTAACCGCCAGAAAACTCGTTTTTAGACAACGAAAGCGGCGACAGACAGACGCTCTCGACTACGTGATATAATAATAATAATAATAATATTATGGTTGTATACGCGTATGGCATGTGGATGTGCTCCTCAGTCACTGGGTAGAGAAAAAAATAATAAAACATTATATAATTAAGAACGGCCGTAGCGCGCAGGCCGAATATAACGAAATGCTCGGATCGGCATTGCAAGGATCTCGAAAATAATATTATAATTATATATTATACATACGATATTACGAAATGTCCGGAAAAATGGGAATTTATTATAATATTTACTATTATAATGTTGTTCGACAGCATTTAAATTATACGCGTTTATACTTATTACATTTTTATATTTATTTTATTTTATCATATGAACCGCCGCAAGACGCTATAGCGACCTACATAATATATTAATAAAATAATACTAAATACCATAGGTTATATTTAGCTACGACTTAGTGCTGCACAACACTTCGCGCAGATATTAGTACACAGTTTAATATTGATTTACACTCTGCAGATGGTCAGTTTCTGAGTGTATCGATTGATGATGCCTTCATAATAGATGTCGATTTAAAAAAATATTGTAAAATAAATTACAAAATATTTGCAGTCATTTAAGCGATACGAATTGAAATATTATGCTCCTAATATTATTTGAAGTATAGACAACAATTCAAAAAAAAAAAAAAAACAATTAGGAAAAAAAAAGTTGTTTGTATACCATAAAATGTTCAATATATTTAGACTATTTTTAAGCTATTTATAGGCATAAGACATTTTCGATTTAATATTTTATTTATTATTGTCAATAATAAATGGGTAAAAATTCACAAATTTAATTCGAGGTTTCTCAAAACTTGTTAGTAAAACGAAATTTTAATTTTAAATGCAAGCCCTGAATATAAGCCATTGCCAGGGTATTTAGTAATTACACGTTTATAAAAACTGATTTTCTATAGGTACATACTGAAAAATGTAGCTATTCTTGATTAAAAAAATAACAGTGTAAGGTTCTTCGTTGTAATTTAAAAATTTTATTCATGGGTAATTATAACCTTTAAAGTATATGATTATATTTTATACACACAGTGACATTTTAAAATGCAATGTATTATTACTGTATTATTAATAGTAAAATGAATTACTTTAATAACAATGGTATTATAAAACATACCCACTTAGTAATGAAGGCTGTTAGACTGTCTTCACTCAAAATTGTTTTTCGTATACATACAATGATTTTATTTCATTGAAATTAAATTTAGCACGTCCATTACAGCGACTTATTGGACACCTATTGTACAGTAGAGCGGTTCCCACTTGACGACCTTTTTAATATTTAATTTTTAAAATTTTTAATACTAATTCGTTTATAGTGTACATTAATTGTAATACTTACTTATTTCATAGTTTGTAAAATTCTTATAATTTATATTTTTACTGGCAAAAAAATTTTTTTAACCATACCTGTGGTCAAAAATATAGATCATAGACAGTCCTGAGTGTCTAAGTCTGTTATAATGGGAAGGAAAACATTAGTTTAGAGTAGAACTAAATAACCGAAAAAAATCGGGAACCAAACAAGTATGGTAGGTACTTAAAATAATCCGTAACCGAACTAGGAGTTTTAATTTTGGGATCCAACTCGGATGCAGTTCGTTCTATAATACGAGATATTGACTAAGAAGTTGATAGGGATTAAATTTTTAAAATTAATAATATAAGTATTATATCCCATGTTTTTGGCAATAATTAGTGCAACATGGCCCGTACTTGCTATTAAAATAAATTATTGGAAATAAAAGTTGACACGTCACCATCACTACTTAGAATCGTTATTCGTATATGATAACTATTAATTTATGATTAAATTATAATTTAACAGATCTATTAAAGAAACTTATACTCAATTACAAGGTACACAGAAAACCTAATATTATAACAGAGCGACTTTCCCGGTTCCCTTAAGAACAACATTCGAGGAACCATGTAACAAATGTAATACATTTTTAATTACAAAATAATTTACACGTTTTCGTAATTTTTACTTTAAACACTAATAAAAAAAAAAAAAATTGTGACATGGACTTTTGATATTTTGTAACTGTAGTAAGAACAACTTATAAGGAAATGAGTAATACATTTTCAAACCTTTTTAAATCCAAACAAATCTTCCTATTATACTTAATTTAAAACAAAAATCTAAATAAATCAAAAATTTAAAATGTCAATAAAATGATCACAAAACATTACGCGAATAGCAATATTTGCAAGTAATTTTATGTTACTTCTAGAATATACTATAAATATAAATAATGAATGATCGTTTTCTTTTTTTATTGCAAGCAAAAAACAAAATCAATTTTGTCGATAACTGATTTCGTGCGAATATTAGTGATTTTCTGTATTTTTTTTCTAACCAATTATTTTGTAAAACACCTACTGGAAATTTTCTTCGTTTGATTCACCTTAAGTTAATTAGTTTACTAATTAACTTACTAACCAAATTTTTACGATCAAGGCATTTTTTATTTTTTAAGACGTATAAAAGTTACTCACACACATACACATTATATTGTAAAGCCAATATATTGCTCTGTTCTGAATCAAAATTTATAATGTATGTCTTATTGTACACAGTTCTATAATTACGTAATTATGAAAAATATAACTCTGATTAATGTTATTTTGTATTTGTATTAGGCACGTGGAAATTTGATAGTTAATAATAATAATAATAATAATAATAATGTGAGAATATATATATATATGTATTATGATATAAAAAAAATAAATGAATTCATTAAAATCAATCTCAAAAAAATATATAAAGGTTCACCTCTAATTTTTTAATCAACGCAATTCTTTAGATAAATTTTTTATCACTCCAAACACTGTGTATATAAATAGAGGTATTCTGATATTTTATTCACAGTTTTTACCAAGAGTTGAAACAGTACTGATTATTTCCAAGATTTTTTAAAAGTCATTGATTTCTACTCGTCATCATGAAATTTTTAGTGAGTATAATATTTGTTAAAACAAAATAACTAATAATACTTAAAATAATTATTATTTGTATTTATTTTTTTTATTTATTTATTTTAACAGTATATTGTTTAAAAATATACACTTAAACAGTTGATTAATATTTTCTGTATTAATTTATTGACTTCATTAAGAACTTAGTAGTATATAAAGTATATTATTCTATACTTTAGAGGTCTAAAGTATAGAATAATACGTAGAACATAAATGTTTTAAAGCCTTACAATTATTTTAAAACTAAAATAAGATTGAATTTAAATGAGTTTTAATGTTAACGTTATATAAAAGAAAGTAGCTTTTAACTTAGTTACATAATGACAGAGATACTTATTTATTAAGTTTTTATAAAAAAAAATATATATTTAAAAATATTATTTATAATATTAATATATAGGTTAGTATTAGGTATATGTGTTGTAAATACTCGATTTTAGACTGTAAAAGTGTTGATTGCACTATTTCTGGATTTCAATAAAAATATAATTTAATATGCGTTTTCATAGTAAACACATACACCATCAAAACAAATTAACATTCTCCGAACAATATCAGTACCTACCAGTGAACCAGTTCAACGTTTAAAGATTCATAGATGTTGTGGTTCGAGATGTTTGACACAACTGATTTTAGAGTTAGTTTGTTACTTTTTCTTCTATTTAATTTGTGAAAATTGTTGGTTTAAAAAATTTTAAAAAAAATAAAAATAGAATAATAGCTCAGATTTATGAAATAGTAATTTTATAAAATTTTTAACTGTATGATTAAAAAATAATAACATTCAATTCTACTATTTAACATTTTAGTATTATTTTAAATTAGACAACAATTTACTCAAGTTTTGTTCATATTTATCAGTCAACATATTATAAATGTTTTTGATACTGAACACAATATACTATGTTGATAATTTAGTGATATTTTACATAACAGATTATTATTATAGACTTTAATTTAATATTTAGACGTGAGACCATCAAATATATTTGTAATTGATTAATTTTGTTTAGATTGTATTGTGTTTATTGGCAGTCATTTTAATACATCAATGTATGAGTGTTCACATTCATCACGAAGGGGAGATAAATTGTGAAGACAATGATGGTCATGACCATATAGGCCACAAACATGTCAACTGTGATCACCCGTGCCATAAAAAAGGAGATCACTCTGGCCATAACCATTCAGTCGATGACCACACTGGCCATAACCATTCAGTCGATGACCACACTGGCCATAACCATTCAGTCGATGACCACACTGGCCATAACCATTCAGTCGATGACCACACTGGCCATAACCATTCAGTCGATGACCACACTGGCCATGACCATTCAGTCGATGACCACACTGGCCATGACCATTCAGTTGATGATCACTTAGGTCATCACAACAAAGGTCGCTTTGGCCATAACTATAGATTGGGTTTTTGAGCAGAGGGTCAATAATAAAGACAATATCACAGAAGCCTAAAGTAATAATTATTATACCGCGTTGTTAGGTAGTCAGTTACAAAATTTCTACTTTGTTTAATCAATTAGTATAGCATTCTTCGATGTATTTTTAAATCTATATTTTTGTAATAACTATAATGTTATGTAAAATTTTGAAATAAATTTAGACAATTGTTTATATTACAATAAAACCACTTTGTTTAAATTGTTAATAATAATATTGATGAATTATATATTATATTAGATGATTTGCTATTAGAAATATACTTATAATATTAATACAAAAATAAATAGTTGCAATATTTTAATCCAAAAATCCAGAACATTATTAACATGAATAACTGTTGATTGATATCTATATAGAATAATATATATTTCTATACAAATTAATTTATTAATCACGTGATTCTGTTTCCGTAGTCTCTCTACTATCATCTAGTAAAATATTCAAGACGATATTTAGAAATTTATTAAAAATAAAACATCAGAGAAAAAAAAATTAAGTCCTGCATATAATATGTAATATTCACTACAGTGGTCTACTTAATAATGCGAAAAACTCAAAACCTATATTATACAGCAAACCGAATTTTCCTGTTTTTTTCCTATTTATTAATTATAAATTATAATATTATACAATATTATTGTATGTGTATATTATGATTGTTATAGGATAAATTGCATATTATGAGTGTTTTAAAACACAATAAATTATAAAATATTATCTGCTACCTACATGTACGTCAACGTTACAATTTTTTTCTAAATCTTGTGTTGGACGTTATAGCATTTATAAAAGGTAGGTCAATTCTCAGTGGTAAAATTAACCTCGTTGGTAACAACACTGTCGTCGAAAACGGCAACGTCGGGAATAGCACGTAGGTAACCGATTTAATATATTGTATTGTGTGCCAGATAGTGAACTGCGCTACTTTGACTGTTTTTTGTATTACCGTTAACCATGCCAGGTTACAATGTGGCAGGTAAATTTTTTATTTTTCAACCTACACGCACCATGGTCTCTATATAATATGGGCTGTTCATTTTAAAATTTTTATGTGAATTGAGGCCAATCAATATTTTCTTTTTCATTTTCCATACTTACGACTGTCGATATCGTTGTATTGATGTTGGTTTGGTTAAAAATATTGGTTTCGCCATTTATGTCGTAAAAAAAACATTATTAAAAAATTACTAATTAAATAGCTATTGGTAAAAATGTGATAATTCTGGCATATAACCTCAAACAAATAATTCTTTTTGCTTGCAAGGTTTAATTTTTCTCACATAAATATACTTTCTTTTCCAGTCATTTTTTTAAATTTTTGAATTTTTTAGTTCTCCGACTTCTCAAATTAATATAATATGATATACCTATCAAAATGCATGTTTTTTTTCAAAAAATATCCCAATAGGCAATTTATGTACGTTAAAAATAAAAAACCTGGACGACCATTTATTTACCTACCTAGTATAATGTGACTGTGGTCTGTGACATTTAGTCTGTACGCGATTTATTTCCTCCTGTCCTATGGTACAGTGAAGACATTGAATGCTTTGATAAACGACCGTGTATGTGGTATGTTTATTGTATATCCACTATTCATAAAAATTCTTATACTATAGTATATTATAATTTATTATTATTGTATGCGATAAAAAAAGAACTATCAATATTATAGTATTATCATTGATGATGAATATTTACAAATTTCTCATGGGTTGGGTTTTTTTAATGGAGTGAATTAATTATGTATTTAGTAAGTAGGTATGTATTATAACGTATCATAACGTAGGATTTAATATTATTATATCCGATAAGGCTCAAGTAACATTCAAATCAAAAATAATCATTGTAAAAACTTCAAATAAATATGAAAAATAAAATAAAACAATAGTTATATTATATTATATTATTAAATTATTTATTAATAGGTTACGTTACCTACTGAAAAAATGTGATACAATAATTTGCGACAGTTAAATCTTACGAACTGCGATGGGGTATAATACATATGATCGTATCATAACCTTTTTTTGTGCAACACATAATATTATCTATACTTCAGCAGTTTACACCGACACATTGATCGTAACACTAACATACGTGGTAATTAATGCTGTTCGAGATTTTACATGTTTTTATGATGGCGTTCATATTAATATTTAAGTGGTACCTACCTATAATAATATGACGTAGGTATTCCAGTAGGTAATGCATGATTCAATTTTAATTGCTTATAAATACCATTGCCTTGGGATATATTCTTTGAACATTATTAAGAAGGTTTTTTTCTAATTATTATTTTATTTTTAATGATATTCACTAACATCAAGAATAAAAATACTTTCAAGCCCTTTTACATTTTTTAATGTCCTAAGCTATCAATGACAAATTAATTAGTTATAATACTGGTAATCACTAAGACATAATATAAACTCAATGAGAATTTTTAAATTATATAATAATCTAATAAAGCGAAACCCGAGTAACATTCAAACATAAATTAATAGAATGTCTCCCATACGAATATTATTATACGACCAATGTGCAGGCAATTTTTTAATCATTTAAAATTCCGGAACCTAAATTCAAGTAATAAAATAATAGGTTAGGTGCTGGGTAGGTACTTAGTACTTACTGATAAAATGTATGGATATTAATAAAAATAATATGTAAATAATTTAAATTAGGAAGTATAATTATATTGTTGTTAAAGCTTAAGATGAAATAAAAGAATACATATATTCTAATAAATATCAACACATGGC
Source organism: Pentalonia nigronervosa (assembly GCA_014851325.1). NCBI lineage: Eukaryota > Metazoa > Arthropoda > Insecta > Hemiptera > Aphididae > Pentalonia > Pentalonia nigronervosa. Next base: position 99,958 of record JACXSJ010000969.1, on the reverse strand, counting down.
AATTTTTTATAGGCATGGCATTTATTAATACTTAGACACATTTAACTTTTGTCAATCTTAATCAGTGACGTTTTTCAAATTGTTTTAATTTGTTTAATTTGTTTTAATTCAGTGACTGAAGTCCAATCTTATTGCAGTGGCATAAATATGAAAAGATGTGGCGGGGTGAGGTATCCACGGGATCTGAACTTCCACCATTATGATTTTAAATTTAAGATTCTGAGCGAAGCGAAGAATATATTGATTTAACAATGGTGTGTGTTTTTGACATGTATTATGATTGGGGTCATTCTATAAATTTGTGCAACACCAAGAGCGTTACCATGGCGTCATGAACCCAACGTATATAGACATACATGTCCGATGTATATGCATGACTGCATGCAATGGAGATAAAAAAAAGTCCCGATCATACATAATAAATAAACAAGCATGCTGATATTTCAAATATAATTTTACTATCTGTCGTCACTTTTTGAAAAAGTAAAAAATTCTTCAAAATTCTTATTTAGAATTTTTCTGGCAGGAAAGCAGATCTAGTTATTATTTATTTTTTTTTTTTTTTTTTGAGGGGTGTCAAAAATAAGAAATTCCTGTAGTTTTCGTGTCAGGAAAAACAAAAATATCACCAAATGTTTATTTCATCATTTTCTATACATGATAACATTTTCAAAATATTTTGTTTCTTTTTAAATTATATATAGACATGAAGAATTTTTGATTTTCTTAAAATAAAATGTTTAACAACGTCGATAATTATTTTTATAGTATCAAAAAACTTGAACTTTTAATAAAATATTACTCTCATAAGTTGTTATAAGTAAAATTAAAAAAAAAAATTTGAGCATTAATCCAAAATATTTTTTTATAAGTGTTTGAAGTTAGTATTTTAACAAAATAGTAGTCCTAAAATATTAAAGATACATAGGCACATAAATTGTTATGTAGTAAAAATTATTAAAATATTCGATTTTTATAGCCAAGGCTTAAAAATGTAATGCAAAGTTATTTATAAATAGTTCATATTGGAGCCCAAAAATCTATAAAGTATACAGGCACAATTTTTATCATAGATATTCTATGTTCAAATTTGAGCTTAATTACTAACAACGCTAATTGCCAATATAAATAAAAAAGCAGTTGTGCAATTGTTTTCAAATATCTTACCTTTAAATATTTATAAACGTCTATAACTATTGTACTGCACAAAATAAAAATAAAGTTGTATTTTATCGCTCATTATTTTAATTATAAAATACTAATTTTTTATTATATATTTGTGTATATTTTATGTTCCTAACAGTAATAAATAAGAAAACACCTACTTTATTATTTATCAAACCTTATCTTGTGAGTTATTACCTATTAGTTATTATTAATTTTAAAGCTAACCATCCATTGAACAATCCTGCAAACACTATTGATGTAAATTATGAATACTTATATATTTATAGGTACTAAACGAATCTAAAATCAAATATTTGTAATTTTAGTTTCACCGAAAAACAATAACTCTATGCTGCTGAACTACTAATGTTCGACAATATGTTAATAGGTACTTATTTTAATATTAAGAGATAAACACGTCATATCCTTTTCCAGTATCTGCAAAAACATGCTCACTAATAAAGAAAATATTTTACTCCTACAGAGATTTTTAGAGTTAATAAGTAATTACAAATTATACCTAAAACATATAGGTAGGTACTATTAATCTGAAAAAAATCATTATTTTTATATCGTAATATAATTTATCAGATTTCAACCCTAACTTTTAGTTTTGGTTATTATAAATTTCAAATTTAGTCATAAATTAATAGTTAAGTTAATTAAATAGTGATTAAAAATTATTTTATGCTAATAATACATAATAGGCAACTTTTAAGGTATGTTTCGTATAATTAGATTAGGTATTTTTATGTTAAATGATGATAATTTTGTGTTAAAATGTCAATCATCGAGTAAAAAAAACTTAATAATTTTAGTTAAAACCTCGAGAAACTTCCTATTGTTTTGTTTAAAACTTAAGATCGTTGACAAACCTCAATTTATCATCAAGAACTCATTTTTTCTACATGTTTTATTTCACGCGACGTATCGTTGCGTTGTCATTTACAAGAACTCATGGGATGTCGTCATTTTATTTGAACGTTTATTGTTTAATTATCTTCGCTTGAGACGGAAACCAGTATTCACACAATATCCGTGGTAGTTAAACCTAGTTAGTGTACTATAATAAAGAACAATCGGGAAAATAACTGTCATCATTTTCAGTGCTCGACTTGGCAAAATTAAAGTAGGGGGACTCTGTTAACTATAAAAAAAGAGCGTCCCCATCACTTATTAAACGTTACTAAGCCTTAAAAATAAAAGTAGGGGTACGCTAAAATTTCTGAAAAATTAGTTAGGGGACTTCGCCCCCCTGCGCCCTCCCCCCAAGTCGAGCACTGATCATTTTCATTTATATATTATATTAATAATATACCGATTTGAAAATTGGAATGGTAATGAATCTAATAAATATAATATTTCATTACTTTAATACTTTTTTTTTTTTGTTTTGGTACCAACAACGACACGTGGCAACAGTTTTCGCGACGCCACTGGTTTATTAAATTTTGCAAATAATAATATAATAATATAATAATATTATACGTACATATATGGTTTCTCCTCAATTAAAGTGACCAACCGAGTGTTCTACATTTTAAACGCCGCTCGGAGAAGAGGTTGCCGCCGCACTGACACATTTTGTTATTTCAAGACATAATTATTATAATTTAGGGCAGATGTCTTTTTCTCATTTTTGTCGTCGTCTTCACGACCCAGTCTTTCTGCCCGTCGCTCGACTTCCGACTCAGTCTGTGTTCTGAGTTGACATTAAGTTGCCGTGATCATCATCGTCCCTTCCCAATCAAAAAATGCCCTAAAAAAATGCATTTTTACCGCACTGAAAATAGCCTTAAAAACGATATTCGCAGAATCAGCAAGAATCCCGTTTGATGGTTTTCTTCTCGACCCGGTGTCGCACTTATCCGACAGCCTGGAGTCTCGTCGTGCAGACAGTATGGGTGCTCAGTGCGGCTTCCTGTCGAATGGTAATTGCCGCAGAAATTGCTGTTATTTCGTCCTGTTCCTTGAGACTAGGTATGTTCTCTACCGCGTGGCGTAGAATGAATTCTGTGTGCCACGATGAGAAACGGTCAAGTGTTCATAACCGGCAACCAAGGTCATCCTCGCATGACGAATTGTCCATCGGACCGCACAATAAATCTTGCAGGACGTCGATCGGAGCGATGTTTCTATCGCCGACGTTATAATAATACTAAACTTACTTAATACTTAAGTATAGTTTCAGGCGGAAAACCGTAGGTCGTTAAATGGCCTCAGGTCGTTTAAACTATAATTTCCGTTGTAAGAATTTTATACGATTATTACGTTTATTTTAAAATTTGTCACCTCGACGTTTTTACTTATTGTCGTTATCGAATATAATAGGTATATGCAACAAACTTTAAATTATTTTGGTATAGATACAAACATTAAAAAAAAAAAATACTACCTTATTAAACAAATTTTAAACACCGGCAGAAATTTTATACTGCGGTCGCAGTTTTGCCAGTTATTGAGCGTTTTATGTTACATGTTATCCAGTTATTCTTAACCTGAAGGTACGACAAATTCAAAATTCCCGAGTATAAATATGTAGGTCAAATCAACAATAATGCGTTTTAAAATATGATTTAAATTGTTTCATCAGAATACGAATTTGTATGTACCTATATAATATTGTGTTCCATAATATTATATATATTTTTATTGTGTGGTATATTATATAATAATATTATTATTTATTAGTTATATGACTTATATCTATTAGTTATACTAATACAGATCCTACATTTCTTATTTAATCACTTTCAATTGCATACGTCAGAATTTTGTAATTAATTTTTAATTTTCAAACTGTTTGCTTTTGTTGTTGTATATTTTTATTTCTCTTATAACTTTATATCTTTGTTCTGGTTAATATTTCGTAATTTAAATGTATATATCTCTTATTTTTACTCATTATTGGTTTGAAAAAAGCTCAACCTATATGTTCCTACTTCATAGTCAAATAAAATATCTTATTGTTATATACCGCCTTTTATATTACACTATTAATTTTTACACTACGCGGCTGCTATTGCTCCTATATACCCGTCGTTAATTAGGAGTTTGCGCACAAGGGTGAAAACAGCGATGGTAGCCTGCAAAAGGGGTCCATCTGTTACCTTGGAAACATACCGACCGTTGCCAAGGGAGTTGAAGAGCCGGATCAATAGATTTTACTGAAGCGAACAACGTGAATAACATAATATAAGAACATAGTAACTATATCAAGATTTTCTCTACTGCTATATTATAATAATATTATGCTATATATCCGTTTCTGATACAATCATCTAATCGTACAATACTGTTTTTTATACGTTTTTTCACTTATACTTTTATAGGATACTGTAAATGTCGGTTGAAATAACCCATGAACAAAAAATGTTTTGCGTAGATGGGAAAAAAAAAACATTAAAAACGATACAATCAATTTGTCTTATTATATATCAAGAGGACCGCATCTAATAATTTCAACACACTGTGATAAAATATGCCCATTTTGAAATAGCTGCGAAAATGAAATATTCAAAAATTTAAATAGGTTACCTACATGGATACACATCATATTTTTCTTAATTCTTATCGTTAGTCAACATTTACTATAATATTATTCACTAAATATATTATTATATAAAACAGTTGTTGGATTCATTTTGAATTTTTGACAATCGTTGATTAACAAAATAATTTGTCGATTATTATTTGTTCATATTTTATTCAATATGATTTTTTGATTTATTTTAAAATGTTTAGTTGTGATCAATGTTATTACTTTTATATTTTACTATTGTTAAGTAAATATAATATATAGATACAAAGTTGAAAAAGCTAATTTTTATTTTTTAGATAGTGATCATATTTAAGGTTATTTATTTATAAAGAGAGGAGGATTGTGGGTTTCCAAAGATTTACGGAAATAAACATGGTGGCCCATTCTGTGTATAAAATATTAATATATTACATATTTCATCTTAGAGATGTACAGAGTCCAGCTGAATATTCGACTAGTTGACAGTGGATACAATTTCTCTTTTACAATCGTTTTTGTTTAAAAACTATGTAGAAATCACATACACGATGGGTCGATACGTTGACCGGTCTGATTACACAAATCTCAGTTTCCGAAGATTTTTTTATTTTTAAATAATTTTAATTTAGATCAACATATTTTACATTACGGTAAACGCTAAGATTTTGGAAATGACTAAATATTATATTTGAAAATAACTCGTAGGCCGTACATATTTTTTTATAAATTACTTATTATATTATTTACATAATAGTAATAATTAATTTTGAAGAAATGTATAAAAATCATTATTTATTGGCGTAATATAAACTTATTATTCTATAGTTTTATTTATTTATTAGGTATTTGATTTTAGATTCTAAACGGAGGGAAGAATGTATTGATTTTAAAATGATGCGTGTTTTATTTCTGTCTGTATACACGATAGATAGTCGAAATAATGCTTCGATTTTCATCATTAGTATTTTTTCTGAAAGGAAAATGAGTCTAGTTATTACTTTAGGGAGGTCAATTTTGAAAATTCCCAATAATTTTTAAATACGTTGGGAAAAAAATAAGGAATTTTTACACAACACTGATTTTTGACAAAATTGATTTTGTATCTTTAGCGTAAATTAAAAAAAAATTCCTGTAAATACATTACATTTTCACTAAATATTTTTATAACTATTTTTTCTATACAATAAAATGTTCAATATATTTTGACTTTTTTGAGCAATTTATAGGCATAATAAATTTTCGGTTTATTTTTATTTTTATTTTTTATAATTGCCAATAAAATTTATTTTAAACATTCAAAAACTTAAAGTTTAATATAAAGTTATTCATAACTTGTTGAAAGTGAAAATTAAAAAAAAAATGAGTGTAAGTCTATAATAGTTTTTTAATAAGTTAAGTTCAATTAAGTTTTATAATAATACTTCAAAAATATTAAAAATACATAAACACTATTATATAGGTAACTCTTTTATATAAATATTTAAAGTTCAAATTTTTACCAAACTTTATCAAAATATCGAACATTTGCAAATTCTTTTGTAGTTAAAAATTTATAAAATATTCAGTTTTTAAAGCTAAGGATTGAAAATTTAAAACAATGTTTTTCATAAATAATTAATAATTAAACCAAAAACTTAAAACAGTTTATTTACACAATTGTTTTTTTAGATATTTTAATTTCAAATTTAGACATCAAAATATTAAAAAATTGCTATTTATTTTGTGGTTATAAATTTATAATATATTCAATTTTTAAAGCTAAGGATTGAAAATTTAAAACAAAGTTTTTTGTAAGTATTTAATAGTGTAACCAAAATATGAAAAAAATGTATTAAATAAATAATTTTTTGTAGACATTTTAAGTTCAAATTTGGTCGAAATTAGATATTTAAATAAAGAATGACGATGTTAGTTATTTTGTTATAATTTAAAAACATTTTTCGTTGATACTTGAAACTTTTAAAGTATATTATGATTTTTTATACACTCAATGACATTTTCAAATGCAATGTTTTCTGCAAAAATTAATTCAACCTACTGTATTATTAATAGTAATATGAATTATTTTAATAGTAATAATATCTTAGAATGCACATATGTAGGCTGACCGAACGTCTTCGCTCAGAATCGTTTTTCGTATGCAATGATTTATCATTTATATCATTGAATTCAAATTTAACACATCTATGAAAGTGATCCATTTGACACATACTGTACAGCAAAGCGGTGCTCACTTGCCGATCTTTTTTAAAGTCGCATTAAAACTGAATTACTGATTCAATAGAACATAAAAAGAAATAATGATAAGCTTGTTAATTTTTTTTTCAATCTCCCGTGAGACTATATTTAAGCATCAAAGTATCAAAATATGAAGATACCTAATTTAGAAATATATTGTATATATAATGTTTACAGATAAAATTAATTAGAGAAAAACTTAAAGTACCTATTTAAGAAAACATAAAACTATACAAATATTATTTTCGTAAATTATTTAAGCATTCGACATGGTACGATAAGTTTCTCAGCATTGCAAGTACAATAACCCGCGTTGTTCTGGACGAATCGCCAAAAAAAAATATCCTAATTAAATGCGTTTGTTTGATTTAAAACCATTCGTCACGCGAGTAAGAACGTCTCTAACAAAATATAAATGTCTCCTACGCCTATTACACGCCGAAAATCAATTGTCACGGAATACTCCCAAAATGTCGGCGGCGGTGCGTAGTTGCGGCGAAAGTCGTTGCGTCGCGGTCGGCGCCGTTTCACACAATCGATTTTCTACGTTTCCTTAGCAACTAGCACTCCGATCGTTGCCAAGTGATGTGTATCGCGCAAGCCACACCTGGAAAATGGAGGTCGTAGAACCAAATCCACTACAATATTATATTATTATAGTGGATCCAATGTTTTTTTTTTTTTTTTTGGTGTACGTGTAATATTATTTTGTTGAGTTTTAGCGAAAACAGCGTTTATACACTATAGTTATAATTAAGTTGGGTCATATATAGATATACGCGTCTTTGCTGTCTTACGTGATTTGCTTGAAAAAGTTTGCAGACGTCAGATCGCTTCTGTACGATATCCAATAAACAGATATTTTTATTTTCTCATTGCCCCAAAAACCAATTAATAAGTGTAAAAAAATCACTTATGTATAGGTATCAAAATAACATAAAATACATTAGAAATGATAAAATTAAACAAATAGGTACAGGTATCTTGGTTTGGTTTCGCATTGACTTATAATATTTTGTTTATCAAGTCAGAAATAAAAAAAAAAAAATGTCGATGTTACTTTATTGATGAATATCACATTAATTTCATATTATATAGTTTAAAATATAGTTATCGTACTAATTTGCACCACGTTTTACCTTTTCACCATACGATTCAGCACATTCGAAATTATAAAATAAAATAACCCCCGACCAGTGACGGATTGGGCCATCGGGAAATCGGAAACTCTCGATGGGCCGCATAAGTAGGTAATAACGAGTAAACGGAGCACTTTGCTGCGGTAGCAAATAGTTTTAGATTTTTTTTTTTTTTACTTAGGTTTCTCGTATTTTTCTTTCTCATAGCGAGAATTGCAAAGTTAATTAGCAATAGTCAATATTAATAATAAATATTTTGTATTAGTATTACAGAAACTAAATAATAAGTAATATTATTGTTGTAATTTTAGGAATATTATGTAATAATTGCTTTAATGGTCAAGAAACAGATTAAATAACTCGCTAGTATAATATAATAATTTTAAATTTAGGGTTGGCTTTTCAATTTATTTCAAATAAAATATAAGTTAGGTAATGTATTTTTTAAATTGTTAAATATTACAATAGTAGTTTGAATAGAGAGGACCTATATTTAAATATTTTAATTTAATTTTAATTATTAACTAATATTATGATAAATTCAGTACGTCTATTATTATGGCTATATCTAGCGCTTTCATAATTTATTTATTGTCTACCGGATGATCTTGATTTTTTTTAAAAACTGTTATTTGACGTTTTTGAAAATTATTTTAAGTCGTTAAAAACAATATTTTTTGAAAAAAAATAAACGTTTTCCTATTTTTTTATCATTATTATTTTTTAAACATTTAATGACAACATTGTATTTTTAATTTATTATTTCAAAGCATAATGTTTTTTGGAGTAGGTACTTTGATGTATAAAAACAGAATGTTGAACTAGTAAGTAGTTAATGAGTTTAATTAATATGGTCGACAATATGCATTTTCATATTTTTATTAATTATTCAAAAAATAGCTAGTTTATACCAAGATTTGTTATATAACCTAACAACTCTGTATACAACATTTTATTTTGCATAGTTTTGCATTTTTAGGGCATAGATTTTAGCATGCATTTATAAAATATTTTTTTAAGATTTATAAAAAAATAAAAATAACTAGGTATCTGTGTTTTAGGTATAAAATATTAATTTGTTTCACTCATATAAGTAATTATGTGTCATCCTATATATATTGGCCAATCATTAATCACTAATCAGTATCGTAAAACAGCATCACATAATATTCTTGTCAAAATATTTTATTGTATCTATGTTTGACTTTAATTTTACGTTAGCTATCAGTCGTACGATAAGTTAAATCAATCGATTTTAGTATTTTTAATATTTTTTTTTTTAGACAATTTTTAGAATATAATAACTGCATACTTACATATTCGATAGGTTTTTAGGACACATCACTTGTCAGCCCTTATTATAAGTATAAACGTTTTAATTCGTTAACTACTCGTTCAAAATTATATTTTTATACATTAAAGTAGGTACTTTAAAAATATTTTGCTTTGGAATATGAAATTAAAAATGCATATTGCGGTCAGTAAAAATTTTAAAAAATGATAACAATAAAAAATAGTAAAATATGCAAATGTTTTTAAAAAATGTAGTTTTGATATGATTTAAAACTATTATCTAGCTAAATGAAATACTTTCAAAACCGATAATTTTCTGAAACAATGAGGATCACTGTATAGTATTTGTCCAAAATATACGGACTTTAAGGAAGTAGGCTATTTATTATTAATTTTTCTGGTGTGGTATGAAATAGTGTCATTAGCAGTTACTAATTAAAATATTGTTAATTAACATAAAATCAGCGACTTATCCAGGAATATAGTGATTATGAAGTAAACTATACCATTGTTAACAACTTTTGGATACAATATTAAATATATTATAAATACATAACATCCAATGGAAATAAAAATCAAAATCAAATGTTTAATTAACAATATAAACGAATATTTTATTTTTAATGTGTCTTAAACATTGCATTAGGCTGTTTGTTTTTAAATAATTTTATAGAAGAGCGTAAGGCATAATAATATGTACCTAATTATATAAAATACATTTTTTTTTTTAATTTCCGTTCACATTTAACTCGTCTGTTTGGTTAATATATATATGGCCAATGACTACTGGTTACGTTGGGAAAAAAGACACCCACTAAAATTTGAGATAAAATTCGTTTAAAAAATATTAAATAGCAAAATGTTAATATTGTAATAAATGCATGTCGTATTAATATATGCATAACACGCATTATATTTTTTCTGCTTTTTAACCATGCAGCAGGAGTGTTATATGGGTAGTTAATATATACTGTATAGGATTTAAATTAACAATTTATCAATTATTCTAGTCTAAAAGTCGATTACCACCTTTAATATGATTACAAGAACAAGACAAAGACCTTGAATATTTTCGAATCTTTATAACGTAAATGTTATTGTTTGCTGTTATTTAATAGATTCGGAAAAGTTAAATATGGATAACGTCCAAGGACAACAACAAAAAGCAACATCTATTTAAGAATGTTTCGCATTATTAACATTATCTTTATCATATACGCTTTCATTAGCGGACCCAGGGTGACTATCGCTCCCCTCCGTTTGCTAAACATATTTATTATTGGCATGAGAGTAAAATTGTGAATAGCGAGATGGAAAAATCACCCTCTGAAAATTAAACAGAGCATTGATTCCCTTGGTATATTTTAATGAATTCGTAAAATATTAGACAAAACGCATTTTAGATTGATAGGAGTTTTTATTCAGAAAATTATGGTATTTTAAACGATTAAACGTTATTTAACTTTGTGCACTTAAAATAATAATTGATTTGAAAGATTGGGGTCTATGACTTTTTGAAGATTATAATTATTATTAATAAATATTAATTCATTGACATTTTATAATTTGTAAAAATTGTTTGCGTATAATATCTACTAGAGATTAAATATTACTTTAAAGACCGGATTCTCGCGAAATAGCAACTTTTTATCGAGTGTCCAAAACCTATAAAAACAAGTTATAATTCTGAATCAATTGAAGTAGATTAATTAAAAAGAAGTTTTATATTGTATAAAATTGCACTTTTCAGGGTTTTTGCATTAAAATGCATATTTTAAATTTTTTTCATTTAAAATACACAAATTTATATTTTTGTAAAAATGTTTTTGTTGTATCTTCTATTATTATAGGCATTATGCATATTATTTTTAATTTGTGTTACTTTATCACTGTCATTGAATTTTTATATCCAATACAATACAATATAATAAAAATAAGGACAACATTAAGACCAGTGGCGGCGCATGAACAATTTTATAGGGTAGACAACAAGACAACCAAAGATATGGTGTTATATAACATTTATTTAAAAACTAGATCATCATAAAAAAAGTAAATTACATAAAATAACTATATTTGAATATAATTTTGTTCATTATTTATCGGCGATAATACGAGTCGTAATATTATGGTCCATAGAGGTTAGCAAACTGATATGACGAAATCCTATAATTATCAAATACGAGCCAAATGGTAATTAAATTACCATTAACATGGTAACCGAAAATCGCGATCGCTTATTTTTTCTCGAATCACGACTGTCGTTGCCAGCGTAAATGCTACACTTCGACTTTCCAACCACAAAAATTTGACCAAAAATTGGTCTCAAAAATTTGGTTTTTACCAAAACTGTATTCAACGTTATAACAATGAACTGAAAAACAAATATCAAATAAATTTATTCAAAAAACACATGATAATTTCAACTTTTGTATATCGACTTCTACATTTAGCTCTAACCTTTACAATTTCTTCGACACCATACCATATGAGAGATCATTTTCGACAACGAGACGTGTCAATACATATAAAAATAATATCTTAAGTATACACTTCAAAAATAATAGACGTTTGAAATAATTGTAGACAAAAAAATGCCTTATTTTTATTTAGATTCTTGTGTTTATTAATATGTTAATAAATATGTCAATTATCAATTAATATGTCAATAATATTTATTAATTGTTGTTGCAACTACATATTGCAACCACATGTTACTATAAATTCATTTCATTAAATTACTAATAAATTAACAATAGTTAGTTTAATTTTTAGTGGGTAGCTTTAGCAATGTCTAGACCATATATGTCATTAATATGACTCAAATTTTAAAGCAATATATATGCTTCTTTTTTTCTATATGAGATAGAAATGTAATTTTTATTCATAAATTTGTTTCATATCATTCTGGTTAAATAAATAAAAAAATTTTTCGCTTTTTTTGGCTTTTTAATGGAAATACTTTTTTACAATTGTTTTAATTTGAGCATTTTATTAAGTTTATTATAATACAATAATAAAAAGAAACTAAGACTACTGTGTTATTATTATTATCTTTTATTAGTTAAACCAATATACGATTTCATAAATTCTATTTATTACTATAGGGCTTGGACTTCAATGCATTTGCATCTTTTTATTTGAAATGTCTTACACGAAGTTTTACAAGCTACAAATGTGTTTCAAGTACTCCATATTTTAACTTCGACATTTATTTGGAACATTTTTGACCTATTTCTCGTATTATGGTAAAAAAAATTTACATCGTTGAAATATAAGCATAGTAATACCTACGTAATACAAATCATTTTCATTTTGAACTATATAGTATCAAGTAATCTGGTTTTAAACTATACAAGGCTGAAATTTGTTTATGACATTTATTAAAGAAACTCTCATTGTATGGTGTAATATAAATATAATTCTTTCAAATTTAATTTGTTTATTAATTTTTTTATATTTATATGCGTACTTACATAATTTTAACAAATTGTACATGTCAAACAAAAATATTTTTTTTTTGCTCAATTTAAATATTTATTTATTTCATTAATACATAATTTTTGTTCTTTGAAAACAATTAAATCTTTTGGAGCATTTTTTAGAGTTTATTAATACATTGTTTTATAGAACATTTAAATCCTAGCCCTAATTATTATCTTACTTCGATAATATTGTGAAGCGTAATGTTATCTACTAATATAAACATATGCCGTTAACATTTACAATTGCACAAGTAAAAATAATTTAAAACTTAATTTTGTGATCGTAATTTTTCTTTTAAAATATCTAAAGTAAAAACCAAGGTGAAAACATTTATATAATTTAATTTAATTTTATAAATTAAGTTGATTTTTAATCAAGTTTTTTTTTCTTTTTTATAAAAACATATTCTTACTTTTTGCTTTTTCATGTAGTTGTAAGCTTTTTTTTATTATTTATTTTACATTAAAATCCGAGGCCAAGGCCTACTCATTAACATTAACTCGATACAAGGAGGAAACGACACATTGAAAATTTATAGCAGGGCTTTAAAGTCTGAGTTTTCAAATATATATATATATATATATAATAAAAGTCACTTTACAAGTACATAATATATTATAACATGTATATTATATTATTATATACATGCAATATTCTAGTCAACCGGACAATTGTTTCAATTATTATGTGTTATACGCACTGTGAACCTGACCACGAAAAATGAAAATGCATTCATAAAACATAAAATAATAAAAAAATTTTGAAATACCATTATATTTTTATATCTTCATGTCAAAAACAAATAAATCAATAATAACTTTAGTTGGTAAATGTGTACAGGTACCTACGTAACCACAGTTATATATCATATTCAATTTATTGCTGAAATTGGTAATTTTATTTGTGTCTGTTTTCATAAACTTAATGGCTTAAATCAATGGAAAGACAATGATCTGATGTTGACCATCACAATACAAAAAAATTGAGAAATAAAAAGCGTCAGTGAATTTTTTCGGAATTTAAATAACTTCACGTGTCGCGTACAATATAAAAGGCAATTAATTAAGAGAATCGTTCATACCGTACCTATTATACGAATGACTGTAAAAAAACACATACAACCTTATGAAAAAAGATGGAATTAAAATCATTACGTATTATTGTAATGTAAAATTTCTACAGTTGTTGCGTCACGAGTGAGAACAAAAAATAGCATAAATACATAATTAATGTTCCACAAGTCCCTTTAACCTAACATGCATTATTATAATCCCCGCAAAAACTTTAAATTAATTGCCTTAAAATGCCTATACGTGATTATAAAATGGAAATCAAGCAGTAATTTATTGTTCTAGTTATAAATTCTAAATGAAGTGATGCGTGTTTTGTTTTAACAATGATGTGTAATTTTTTTATAGATTCCGAGCAGTGCAAAAAATGCACAGCAAACGCGAATTGCGTCCAAAAATTCCTTTTTCAAACGAATTGCGTCCCGACGATATTTAACAACTACACTAATATTGCGTCCCGATAATATTTAACAACTACACTAATAATTGCGTCCGATGTAAATACATTATTTTCCTTTCTATTTAATACAGACTTAGGACCGCCAACAGCAAAATTAAATAGTATATTGCAAAAGGTAATTTAAAAATATTGTTTTTTTATCATTTCGTAATTATGTACATCAAACATATTGTTTTGGTCGTTAATTCATTAACTAATTATAATAAAAAAATATGTATAAAAAGAAGGTTATAGGTTATTATATTATTATATTGAAATGTTAAAGCGTATTTATTTATGGATTGGTAAAAATTCGAATGGTACAGTTTTGATAGAGTCAAAATGTGTTATTTCGCTCACGTAGTATTTAATCATTTGTTTACTTAAAAATTCTCGTTTTTCATATATTTCACGTCTTATTTTCTTTATTTGACCACTGCTGCGAATTTTGGTATAGGTGTCTTTTTGTACGTTTATAAATACATCAATAAATTTGCAGATATTTGGATGAGCAGACTGAAACTACCGTTAAATTTTGAATGGAAAGCTTCTTAGCTATTTGTTGTCTATGTAATTGAACCTGAATAAATTGCCCATAAAGAAGGAGGAAAGTCGCAATCGGGGCTATTTATCTATTTAAAATATAATTTGTAAATGTTTGTCCTTTTTCATTTTGTGGTAAAATTAATACTTATATTGTCAGTAAAACAATTTTTTACATCTTCAGGTTTCAAAAAGGAGAGACCAAAAAATATTTTTATGTAATTATTTATTTCTGATTTTAGTATATATTCATTACTCAAACCTAGAGCTTGTATTAGCCTCCACCAACTCTGGCCTATTAAAATATATATTAAACAGTCGACGCCCTTTTAATTCGACGGATGACCAAACAAATAATACTGCCAAGTGAGAAGCAATTAGTATAGTCGTATAGAAAAACCAAGACGCAATTATTGTCGATAAATAATTGTTTGCTCTATCAAAAAACTCGAATATACTTGACAAATATCATTATACAGTGAGTTCCGCTTAATGTGATCACTTTGGTGCAGGTCATTTTGATTCTATTAATCGGTCGATTCTATAAAAAATTTACAAAATTTTTTTTTTATAATTCAATTTTTTAATACAATTACAAATTTAATAATTTATAATACATAAAATTATTTATTTTTACATTTTTTTTTTATTTGATGGTTCTATGTTTAGGTATACATTTATGTTTGAAATAAAATTAAAATTAAATAAATACATTTAAAACAAATTAAAGAAGCTATTTATTTTTGATTGTACTTGACAGTCTACTATTTGGTATTATGGCATTTTGTCCATTTCGTTTTCGATTTCGAGAAAAAGGAAAATTTTGTTCTTCGTGTACAATAATTTCCTTACAAATTTTTAAAATTTTGTTTAACGTTGGTTGAGGAATTTTCAGAGCTAATGCGGCTTCTCTTTGAGAACATTAATCCAACTTATCAAAACGAACGAGTAAATCTTTTTTTTCTTTTATTGTTAAATATTTTCGTTTGGTCGACATTTCAAAAAAACACGTCTGATCCTGAACTACAATAAACAATAAACTAAATGACACAAGTACACGATGTACAAAGATAATTGAATGACGTAATGTACAACGATATACTATCAAACCGATAAGTTCAAAAACAAAATGGGTTTTATAAATTAATTAGTTTGAAATACCATAAAAACAATAAGATTGTTCATAAAAGTGATTCAATTATCTGGTACTTAGTGATTCTAATAAAAAGTCAATTTAACAATTCAACATTAATAACATACGATTTGGTTTGGGATTTTTATTTTTGATTCTAATAAACGATTGATTCTATAAACCAGTGATCACATTAAGCGGAACTCATTGTGTTATATGAAAAAAATATTTATAAAAATGTATAGTAAACAGTAATCAATCGGGTGGTGAGTAATGACAACGTCAAAAGGTCTTGGATCATTAATAGGTTTAGACTAGAGTTGTGAAGTTCGTGAACGAACAGTTCATATGAACTCTTCTTTAAAATGAACTATTCCGAACTAAATCAGTGTATGTCGTTCAATAGTTCACAGTTCGTAAAAAATTATGTTGGTGTCAATGATGACTTATCATCGTTCGCATAGATAGAATATAATATACGTATATATATATATATATATATATATATATATATTTAGACATTGGTGTATAATATATTATAATAATATAATATAATCACTGAATGACTGAAATACTGAATCGCTGAACGACTGAACTATACAGAATAGTTCAGTGAATGTAGTTCGTTCATTCATCATTAATTTAAATTTTAATAGAAGTATTGAACTATATAGTTCAGTAGTTCATTGAATTACTGAACGATATGGAGTTGTGAACGAGTGTCAAAAATTGTTCAATGAAAGCTGATAGTCATCAGATTGAAACGGTTGCCGACTTGCCATACATTTTCTCCAATTTAGGACTTAGG
This sequence comes from Pentalonia nigronervosa, assembly GCA_014851325.1. Classification (NCBI taxonomy): domain Eukaryota; kingdom Metazoa; phylum Arthropoda; class Insecta; order Hemiptera; family Aphididae; genus Pentalonia; species Pentalonia nigronervosa. The sequence goes on along the minus strand of JACXSJ010000969.1, from coordinate 83,123 downwards.
TAAAGGCAATACAGTTTGGAGTTTGTATTTTGCTGTAGGTATTCCACTACTGAAATGGCGTAATAACTGAAAATTATTAAAATAGCATGAGTAAGTGCTTACAATTCATTAAAAATAAAAAATAAAAATATAACTTCGTTCATTACAACTTTTATAAAACTTAATTAAGGTATGTATGATACAACATTATATTTTTTGAATAGTTACAAATTTTTATCCATTTTTATTTTATAATGAAAAAAAAATAGTTAGTTAATTGAAATGGTATACATATTATATAAAATAATACTTATAAGTTATAAGTTGTTGTGTAAAAATATTAATTGAGATGCTTTTTTTGTGTTTAAACAATTTCTCTTTTGTGTGATTGTTTGACCAGCTTCAGAAAAAATTCGTTCACACGGCACACTTGTAGCTGTTACACAAAAACGCTTTAATACAAAAGTGTAGAGTCTAGGGTAAATAGATTTACGCTCATACCACCATTTCAAAAGGTCATCATGTCTGTCAATCAATAATTCTTGCATGTATTTATCTAGTTCGATTATACCAGCAGCTATTGGATTTTGAATGGATTTTAATTGGCCAACTTTATTTTCATAATGTTTCCAAAGCAGAGAAGATGATTTTTTTTAGTATTTGTTACTGTTTCTAATGACTGTTCTGGATTTGAATTTGATGGTAATTTTATGTTGATTATCCTTGTTCTTAAAATATTAAATGCCTTGTCAAATTTATTTTCATTCATAAAACCATATTTTTTAAATCTAGGATCAAGGATTGCTGCTTGAGAAATTATTTCATTGTCTTCAATTTCTTCGAAACGTTTTTTTAATTCAGCTTTAAAAGATACAGCCATTTGATTTACTTCATACGGAATATTAATATCTAAAACAAATGTTTCTACTGTATCAAACATAGAATTCACTAATATAATTACTTTTGAAATTGAAACTGTTTTCTCAGAACTAATTTCTTCAGTAACTTCATAAAATATTTGTAATACATCAACAACTGTTTCTACTACTTTCCATTCATCTGGTGTTAAAACTTGAATTGTACTTTGCAGTATTGCCATTGTTGATATTACAGCATCCTTAATGCTAATGATTCTTTTTAGCATATCATATGTCGAGTTTCACCTGGTAACTACATCTTGTTTCAACATTAATTGAGGTAAACACATATTTTTCTATGCAGAATGTAATTTTATAAGAGTTGAACTACTTTTTTTAGTGATGTAGATATATGTTCTAAAGAATGCTGAACAATTAAATTTATTTAATGTGCAAAACATCCAATATGTCGATATTTCATTTCACGTACTGCTGCTGTTATATTTAGAGCGTTATCAGTAATTATAGCTACAAATTTATGACTGATGTCCCATTCAACCGTCATGTTTTTTAGGTAATTTGCCAAATTTTGTGAAGTATGTCTTTCACTAAATTCTTCACAAGAAAGATATATAGAAGAAAGTGTGTCATTGGGTACAATGAAGTGAGCCGTTATTGCTATATAACCTCTATTATTTATACAAGTCCAACCATCAGTTGTAAGAGAAATAGCAGTAGAACTTTGTATCTGTTGTTTTAGTTTTTCTAATGTACAGTTGTATAATCTTGGAATTAAATTTTTAAAAACTGTTTATCGACATGGAAGCTGGTATCCAGGGTTTAGCATCTCAACAAATTTTCGAAATTCTTTATCATCCACCATACGAAATGAATAATATCTATTTAGAATTAAAAACTTTAAGAAACCTTATTTTAAAAATATTAAATAGTCCAACAACAAAAATCATTTAGATATTTCAATATTATATTGTTTAAAATTAATATCAGAAATCATATACTTGTTTATAAATAATTTTTAATCATCTATATAAATTTAGTTAATATGTTTTTATATAAAATATAAAATATTATTAATTTTGAATTTAATTTAAAAACAAAGAATAACCATTTTATAAAAAAAATGTTGATAGACATTTTTAGTTACTAAATTATTCAATTACCTTTTTACAATCATTCTCGCGACTTGATCATCTAGTTGTTTTGATCTTACAATAGAGACTGGCTTTTTACTTTGTAAAAAATTAGTTATACTACTTTGTTGTTTTGTGTTTACTTTAGAATTTGGGATATCAGATTCTAACGGAGCTCCTATAACAGTTATATTTTATTATAAAAGTAATACATATTACATAATATCTAATCATAAACTTTTTAAGTATTTGATAAGTATTTAAATTGTAAAACTTTTCTTAAAATTAAATGGTGTATAATAAATTTGTAAATTTTATGAAAATCATTTGTTAGTTTTAAAATTTTAATCATCTCAAATCAATAGTTAAATTAATAAATACCAGGATTGTCTACAATATCTTCATTGTGTGAAGTTAGGTGAGTTTTGGCATCGATAAAATAACTGCAGGATGTACAGTTTTTAAGTGCCTGTTTAAATTACCAAATGATCCTACTGCAACACTCAATGTTTTGGAGCAATAACCACATTTCACTATACCATTTCCCAAATCACGAAAATGATTTCACATGGTACTTCTTTTCCGTGGGGCCATTTTATTAGTTATAATAATATAATAATTTTTAATAAATAATAATAATTGAAAAGCACTATTTATTGAAATACAATAAAAATATGCACATCTACTCATTTGAAAAGTAGGAATGCAAATAAGCATTATTATTAAAATAGAATTGTTATAATATACCAATATGGACAATATAAGACATGTTGGAACATGCTTTGTAAAACTGTTAACAAATTACAAAATATTGTAATATTGCAGTATAAATAAATTATATCAAGGCTGCCAAATTTATTTTGGAGACGGGCTATAATTTCAATTAAATTTAGCTGGAGGGCCATCTTATGAGCAAGACTTACACTTATGATTCATCTATAATTCTATATTCTGACGAACTGCGATATTTATTTTTTACATAGGTTAGAATAGAAAAAGCTTTTTCGCAAATATATGTTGATCCAAATCTGCTTGAAATCCACAAGGTAAGATCATACATTGTAGGGAAGTCTTCCTTTGGTACTAAATTCCAAAATTGTATTAAATTTTCTAAAGACTGCTTCTGTGGTTGTGATAATACAGTTTCGGTAAATATCTACTTCAAGGAAGTGTGGTTTTAAATTTCTGTAATTTTTAGTTGAATATTGGATGAATATTTTATTATTTCACTAAAAGTGATTAAAAATGGGTTCATGAAGAGCAAAATGTTAAAATGCCGTGTGGCATGGCCCTAATGTCAACTATAAGATACCCACGTCGATATAAAATAAAATACACAATAAAATTTAATGAGATAATAATAATAATTTAAAATACAATAGAATATTGGCGGGCCTAAGTTTGGGGAGCCTTGCATTATATAGCTTATATTTGTGTATAATAAACATTATTTTGTTTATTGGTTTAAGCTATACCTAATTATTCAATACATTTACTTATGGTTTGTATATTATAATTTTTAAAATTAAATAGTATTAGTTTTTCCTTCATATGGTAAGTATCAAAGGGGGGAGGGGAGCAAAAGTTCGTACTTAAGGTGGTGCATATACATCACCTAATATTGGGGGATGTGTACTGGGTCCATATAATTTTGAGAAACTGATACTTAGTAGCCAGTAGGTATTAAGTAGTATTTATCTACTTAATATGAACTTGATAATACTTTGCATCATTTGATTCATATCAATGAACTAAATGAACTATTGAATAATTCATACAAATGAATTATATGAACTAAAGAATAGTTCAATTGAACTATTCACTTGGATGAACTACGAACTAATCAACTTTTCACTAGATTTTCCACCTCTAGTTTAGACTTTGGGCTATATGTAACATGAATATAGTATATTGGTGTATACTCCAAACGCTGACAAATAATAATATTAATTTCACGATGTAAAAAAAATAATTATTTTTACATGCATTTTTAGCACATGCTTTTTATGAGAAATACATTTTATAACACATAACTTTTATGAGAATTACATTTCATAACATATGATTTTTATGACACTATTGACTATCAAAAACTCGACATATTGCCATACCCAAAAAGATAAGCATTTTTAGAATCAATGTATTAATCAACATTTAGTTAACTTGGCAAATGATTTGGCTATGGTTTGATACATCAATTTAGGCAAACTGTATAGTCTGTATCATAATAATAATGCAATAATGAATACCCTGTAATCTATATTAATAAAATGTAAATTTGCTTTCAATCGTATAAACTAAATATTTTAATTGATAAATTTCTATTTTCTACAGATTAGATCATTTACTTAGTTTCCGTTTTATTTCATATATTTCAATATACTATTATTTTGAAGATTTTTTTTTAATTTAGCTTTTATTTCACACAAACTTGAAATGATTTTGTCGGGACACTAATGATTGGTTTTTGAAGTGTTTAGAATCATCATTAGTGGCACATCTCGTAGAATGATGAAATAATATTAGTGATACATTTTAGTTATAATATTTACAATAAGTACAATACTTAAAAAGGACAATACTTATACAATAATATATATTATTATTACAATGTAACTTGGTGTAAAACTTGATTTTGTATAGCCATAATGAGCGAGAATGATATAATAATGAGAAAAAATAGATAATAGGTGCATTGACTTCGGCCCAACACTTTAAAATTCGAGGAAAACGTGACATACGTGTGTAGTTGTAATTAGTGTGTTCGTGCTTTGTATTACCTAAAAAATAATATTATTTTTACATACGACGGCCGTTGACTTGGACTATCGATGGCGATGGCAGAAGTCATTTTGCTCCGGCAGTATACGATCAGATCCCACCCGTCACCCCAACAATGACAGTCAACATAGAACGCAGCGGTTAAATTCATCATAATAATATAAAGCGATGGATTGAATATCGTCAATGTTCGCTCTTCATTATTAGGCCTCTAAGCCAGCCAGTAAAGGTTACAATATTTTAAACTGTTTTAATGGTAACAGAATGCTTCGTGTCGTATGTAGTCTGTTACAATACAATCAGAGACGTATTTAGAGATTTAGCGGCCTCGGCTATAATAATTTTTGACGCCCCCATTCAATCCAAAAATAAATCAACATTGCTTTATTTAGAAAAACAAGCAACAACAAATGCATTGAACTTGTTTTATACAATCGACTGTTTATTATTGGTTATAATCAAATGTAATATAAAGTACCTATATGAAATTATAAAAAAAAATGAAAAAATATACTCTTGAATCTGAGTCTCATACCTTTTTGATTGACAAATTCATTGATTGCATCATCATAATAATCATGATCATAATACATATTATGTGTTATTCGATTTATTGGTCGCATACTTTTACATCTGACTCAAGTATTAAAATTGCCAATGCATTTAAACGTTTTTTAGTTGATATGGATCTTACACAAATTGTAAAAATTTAATTCTTTAAAGAACTGAAAAATACCTTTATGCTGAACAATTTGATATGGAACAGCAGAGATAGATGTTAGAAGAATATTTGTTTTCTCTCTCTGACGTATTGCGCAACATAATATATATTTTGCATTCAGCAAAACCAACCTTGTGTTGAAAGTTTTAGTATTAGACTGAATTAAATATTGACCTATTATCAAACTTAAAGTTAAGAATATTGTCAACTGAACGTTGGCTATTTTACGATACTCCAATATTAAAGTGATATATATACATGGGCCTTTTAAATTATAATATCCACAATTAAAAATTGCAGGATACAATTTGAGACATCGCGATTTCGCAAAAAAGTATTTAATACAAATAATCTTTAAAAACTACAATTATTTTCAAACTCTTATTATAACAACTTATGAGAAACCTTATATTAAATGTTCAAACTTTTTGACCCAACGAAAATACTTCTTTCGATTAAATAGAAAAGAAGCTCGGCAAGCGAGTACTACTCTGCTGTACAGCTGGTCTCGAAGTCACTGTAATAGATATGTTAAATTTAAATTCAATGATATAAAATCATTGTATAAAAAAAACGGTTCTGAGTGAAGACTGTACGTTAGAATACATAACTAAATGTATAGTATATTATGTATTAATATTAATATATATTATTGCTATTAAAAAAATTAAAAAATATAAAAAAATAAAAAAAAAAATAGAATTAATTTTTAGAGACAACATTGCATTTAAAAATATCATTACCAGTGTATAAAATATATTAATACTTTGAAAGTTTCAAGAACCCATGAAAAATATTTTTAAATTACAACGAAATAACTAACATTGTTATTCTTCAATTAAATATTTAATTTCGTCTAAATTTTAACTTAAATGTCTATAAAAAACAATCATGTTAATATATTTTTTTGATTTTTTTGTTACACCATTAGATCCACACGAAAGACGTTGTTTTAAATTTTCAATCGCCTTAGATATAAGAATTGAACATTTTATACATTTTTAACTACAAAATAATTTGCAAACCTTCGAGATTTTGATGAATTTTGGTCAAAATTTGAACTTAAAATGCTTGTAAAAAACGTGTTCATTTGGATCTTCAACATTTTTAATCTATATTTAAAATATCAATATTTATAAAAAAAAAAAATAAAAATATTCTCTTAGCTACAGTTAGCTCAGAAAGTGTCAAAATATTTTTAAAGTTTTTTGGTCTATAAAAAAATGATAATTACAACACTAATTTACAAGTATACAAATTTCAAGTGTCTACGGTTATTCATTTTTTGAATTTTTCGTTCCGATTTAATATATTTTATTGTGTGTGAGATATTGAACTGCGTTGACTGCTTTTTATTATTACTATTAACCGTGCCAGGTTACAAAGCTTTTTATTTTCCATTCATCTCGCACCGTGGTCGCTATAAATTGCGGCCTATTTTTAATTATTTATGTGAATTGCTGCATAAATATTTTTTATTCATGCTTAAATTTTAATATAACCTGCAAATATTTAAGTCATAGCAAAATCAATATTTTCCTTCCCATTTTTCAGACTTAGGACTGGCAATATCGTTGTATTGATATTGGTATGGTTAAAAATATTGGTTTTGCCATCTATGTCCTTTATGATTGAATATATAAAATACTATTGTAGATTTACGCTATACTTTTTTTTATTTTTCACTCACAATGAGTTATGAAGAACCCTGTATTAAATTTTCGAGGTTTTTGGACTGAGCAAAAACATTTTTATCGACAATAATTAAAAACCAAAATCGATTTTGTTAAAAACTGGCTTTGCGTAAAAATTCCCGTTTTTTCTTAATTTATGTTTTGTATTTAGCGACGCGTTTGAAAACTATTAGAAATTTTTTACTCTTGACCCCCAAAAAGTACCAACTGGATTAGATAAATCTAACTAGACTAGATTCACTTCCTATCGGAAAAGATGCTAATGAAGAAAATTAAAGTATTTTTACTGCCACAAAAGGTCAAGACGAACACAAAAAAAAATAACACACAACTTGGTAAAATCAATACATTCTTCGCTCAGCTCAAAATCTAATACAAAACCAAAATTTTAAAAAAAATTACCGCCCCCAAAATGTTAACACCCGAGGCTCTTGATCCCCAAACATCCCTCTGAAACGATCATGATGCGTGATCGCTCGACCGTATTTTTTTGCTTACTCACTTGGATAGTAGTACTACTACTATAGATGCAAACGGCCTGTCGGCAACAGAGAACTTCGTTACTCCGCTAAAGTGCGCTGAAAACCGTTATTGCGATCGACGAGAATAATAATATTGTGCGTCGTCCTGTTCGCATAATGTTATTACTATTATTGTCGGTCGGTGCAACTGTTGATGTTTGTTATTGTTGTGCGTGGATAGTACCCCCGAAATGGGTTTAGGTTAATAGGAGCCCATGCAACGAAATGTCATCGCCGCGGCCCGTCGAGATCGGTCCTCGTTGGTAGCACACTCGTCGCTAGAAAATTACAGCGGCACTCATCTCTTCGACTAGGCCCCTGGTACCGAACACCATCTAAAACTGACGATCGACCCCCAGAGTATTATGGAATAATAATAATTATATTTAAATAATTATATAATAGTATAATAATTATATTTAATAATATTAATAATTATAGAATAATAATTCTCTGGGGTAACCACGTGTACCACTCCACTCCACTCATCTATACTATAAGTACTATATACGAGTTGATATTATTATTATTTTCAAGTAATGAAGTTAGCAATCGCCGCCAACGGATGTCTCTGGGGTCGATCAGCAGTTTTAGATCGTATTAACTATCAGATGCCTAGTCGGATTATATGAAAAAACTACTCGTCCGAAATTTGATTTTTATAAATCGAAATCATTGGAAAAATATTCTACGTTGGAATAGTATTCCGGCTCAATAATATTTGGGAGTTATTCGTTCCAGTCCGATTCAAATGGTCTGAATTTGGTTCTTTGTTAAAATTTTAAGTCTGATCCTATCCTTAAAATAACGGACCATGCAGAGCACTACCATAGTTATATCCATTGGAATACATTACTCTATGATCAATAAAAATGGGTACCAATGAACCACGAATAAACAAGGCTAGGCAAGTTAATGATTAAAGTAATTTAAAATAATAATTAAATGTTAATTTAAAATTACCTATCAATTTATTATAACTAAGTTAGAACTGTTAGAAGTTAAACAAAAGTTTATATTAACTTTTTAACTCAAGTTTAGTTAATAGTAAATAAAATGAAAAAGTTTCCCCTTTTCATATAGGTAAAATTAAAATAATACCTAAAGATGTTTGTGTAATTAAGGCAAAGATCTATATTTATTTTCTATATTCCAAAAAGTAACAATATGTATTTTGTTAATATACATTTATAATTTATAAAATGTATACCAGCAATTTAATTTTAGCCAAGTCAACTATAATTGTTAGCATTCTAATTTGTAATTAAAAATTTCTAACTACAATAATTTAATTAGAACTCATATGATATGTTTACATACCTTTATTCATTAGCAATTAGTTCACAGTATTAATTAGGATTATTATTATAAAAAAAGACAAATCTTGAGGTTGATGTTACTAGAATATAGAGGTCTGTGGTAAACTTTTGACTTCTAAAAAGAATGATTATGTTATTTTCTAGACTACAAAATAAAACCACTTAGTAATCTCTTAGATAATATCTAAGTGTAGTATATTATACTACATTCTTGATTACAGATTATATAATTGAAATTAATTTAATTTGTTTAAATGTAAAATTAACTCTTGTTAATTAAAAGTTAATTCTTTGTACTCCTTAAATTAATAATTAAGTTAATATTAATAAAAATAATAAAATATTAAGTTAAAAAATTAATTTAACTTCACTTTAACTTATTAACACGTTAATGCCCAGTCTTGCCTAAATGTAAGTATATGTTTTTTTTATTATGATGAATTTTTTTAAGCTGTGCCGACGATCACTTATTTTACATCTAATTTAGACGTGAATTCAGCCCAGTATTTAGGTATAGTAATAAGTAAGAATTAGTCGTAACTACAAGTTCAAATATGCATATAAAGCAGGTAATAATTATATTAATTAATAATCAGAACTTGATTTCCTGTTTCGTGTTTCTCCCAAAAATATCCATTTGTCAACGAATATTCCATAATAATTACTTATAATTCAATACAATTATAAATGTTTACTGTATACGAAGGCGGATTTATTGACGGACGACGACGTGGCGAATACACCACCCCTTGAACTTCCTTTTTAACAAATGTATTTCATATTTTTTATATATTACGAGTGGATATAATATTCTTTTATGTATTATATTTGTCGTTTAGGCTAATAGCTATTCTATATAAAAATAAAATTGTTTAACAGATAGTATATTATATAAAATTCAAAGTGTATGGATGAGGTGTTTACAAAGATACCAAAAAAATACTCGACCGATTTCAAAAAAAAAACGATTGACAATAATTCAACTGAAGCAAAATACAGATCCTAATACAGATATTATCAGTCAAATTATAACTAAATAACGTATAATATGCAAATCCACGGTTTTTGACTAGTCGACAAAACATTTTGCACACAATATGTCATATTATTTGAGATCCGGGACGAATCATATAAGAATAAAAGCCATGGCCACTGAGTAACATTAATTAATATCTATATATAAAAAGCAAAGTATATGGTTGCGCTAAGCTTATGGAATTAAAAAAAAATACTCAAATGATTTAAACGATTCAGAGGTGATTGAGATGGTAGATTGAACCAATTATTTTAGGAGGACTTACTTGCTTACCGACTATTAACAATATTAAAATTATCATAACTGTATATTTATTAATTTCTGCTTGCAATTGGTATATTTAAGAAAAAAATTTTCTTATTACTATCCGCCCATCATGGTTACATTTTTCCCCGGGCAACGCCTATATACAGCTAAAATGTATATACATTATATATAATTGAATAAAAAAAAACATCATTGAAAAATCAATCCATTCATCGCTCCGGTCAGAATCTAAAACATAACAATAGTCATAGATAACAATTTTAATAAAATATTTTATTTTGTATAGAGGAATATGTTAATATTTATTAATTACTAAAGATTCACGGACGCACGGTGCAAAAAACATAATTACATGGAAAATAAATACCTGGTGTATTGGTAATGAAAAAGTGATTCTTATGGAAAAAAGATATTTTAAATAATCCGTTTTACGTATTAACTGGTAATCATTCTGATACGCAAAGTTAATAATATAAGAAAATATAACTATTTATGTTAGATAATATTTTAATAATTATTACTATCATTCAATGCATCATAGGTATAGCTGTAATATGGATATAAGTCACAATTCATAAATACCAAAACTATGAATTAGGTGAAGAAAACATATTTGTTGAACAAAATTTAGTATTGAGTCTTAGTCGGCAAGTTTTAGTAGCTTTAGCAACAAAGAACTAGGTTAAACTGTAATAATATATAAGAGATAGGAATGTATAAGGCAAGGAGTTCTTCAGCAGTGATTGCTTGATGTAGTCACTGTTGAACAAGCATTGTAATAAAAAGTGTTCTATGCTAATTATGTTAATTTATTAGTATACGTCGGAAACGATCGGTGTATACGACAGTATATAATTATTTTTTTAAAGATAATAAAATTAAATTTGTTTCCTCAAATCGAAATTTGTGGTTTATGGGCACTCATCAGATTTATCAGGAACCAAAAATATTGATGTCTATCATATTAAAAGTTTAATTTACAACATAAATAATAATACTGTAGAATGATCTGCGTGACGCTAGCAGCCGAATGTTTAAAATTTAACTCAAAAACACACCAGTAATTTTTATACAATTTTCACAGTATCATTTATAAATTCAAAAATTACAATTGTTGATAAACAGCTCATAAAATTACAAAATATAATGAACATTTTATAGTGTATAGACATTTTCGGTTTTTTAAAATTTTTTCTGTAACTATAGCTTAAAAAAATACTGCTGGGTCAAAATACTTAAAAATTCAATGTGAAGTTCCTTGTAAGTTTTTATAATAGCAGAACAAAAATTTTAAAAATACATTGGCACAATTTTTTTTTATAAGCATTTAAACTTCAAATTTTGAACAAAGTTCATTATAAGCATTTAATACTATAACCAAAAAATCAAAATAATATATTTACATTGTTGATTTTTATAAACATTTTAAGTTTAAATTTGGACACAATTAGATATTGAAATAAAAAATAACAATGTTAGTTTTTTCGTTCTATTTTATAAATATTTTTCGCGGGTGCTTGAAACTTTTAATACTTATTATTAGGTACAGTTTATACACTCAATGACATTTTTAAATGCAATGTTTTCGACAAAAATTAATTCAACGTACTGTTTTATTAATAGTAAAATGAATTACTTTAATATCAATAATAACATAAAACGAACTTAGTAATATAACCTGTCAGACTGTCTTCGCTCATAGTTGTTTTTCGTATACATTGTTTTTAAATCATTGAATTCAAATTTAACACATTACAGTGACTCATTCGACACCTACTGTACAGCAGAATGGTACCCACTTGCCTCCCTTTTTTTCTGTTAAATATCAAATTTTGTGAAAAAGTTAACTTAAAACGTCTATAAAAACAAATTGTATAGGTACATATTATATCTATGTATTTTTAATTCTGGTAATAACAATACTTATAAGGAATCTGGTATTAAATGTTCAATCTTTTTGAATGACCAATAATTTTTTTATCAACATTTATTGAAATAAACCAAAAAATATTGAAAATCTCAAATGTTTGTAAATACGTAAAACAAAGATTTTTAGTTCAGCGATTTTTATTATGTTATTGATATTCAACATATATTAATTGTGGAAATTTTAAACGTTACACAATTACTTAAATTATTATTATCGTACCCGTACGTGACTTGATTTAACAATTAAAAGGAGGATGTACAACTTTTGAGATTGCGGTTACAAATTTGCGCAAATTGTATAATAATTACTAATGTGAGTTTTGAGATGATGGGCCAAACATATCGAACTGCCAGCATCACGTGACAGTTATTTTAGATTTACTTTGGTTACATTACATCCGATATCAGCTGTTTCAGCACCATCAAATTCGTCAGATTTATTGAATAAATTTATCGGCCGAATTTTCTAATTTCACTACACTCCCGCATCGGCCAAATATACATTCGATTAATAAGAATGTAATATTGTGATATGAATCATTCTTCGTTCAATATTTGTATGAAATGGATGTGATCAATTAAATTTATTTTTTGGAAACCAGTCCTGTTCTAAAGTATTTATTGTTTACTGAAAAAGTTGAAGGGCAATTCTGGGCGAACAGAATATTTAAAAAGAGGAAAAATATGGCGATTTTCTACATTTTTCCCACAACTTTTAAAACAGCCAATTAATTTTTTTGAATATATGAAACTGTAATTTATAGAACCTTTTTTTATATTTTGGAAAAAATTCGTTCATATATAAAAGTATTGTAGTCATCGAAAATGCATAATTCCAAAAGAAAGACTTGTAGTAACTTTAAAGTAAATATTATTATTATTATATTTTTAACAAATACAATTTTAATTTTAAATTATAGTTTTTAAAAAAATATCTGCTTTTTACTCTATGAATTCTGATTATATTTTATCTATAAAATAGATAGTTTTAATACAGTTTATTTTTATGTTTATATTTAAATAGATTTTTGGTATTTTATCTTTATCTTTATTTAGATAAAGAAAAATAATTATCTGGGCTCAACACTGAGCATGGGGTTCTAGAGGGAAAGTTAATGAAAAATGTCGACGGAGTAAAAGTAATTCTTGATCCAACAGTATCATAATTTTCAGTTTGTTTTGCAATTATAAAATTTATTTTTGAAATTTAAGCCTTACAATTAACTAAAAAATTATAAAAATATCATAATACGTTTTATAAATTAATAATTGTAAAAAATATATATAAAAATATCATAATAATCAAACTAATGATATCTTAAACTAACTTGAACTAGCATAAGTAATTTCTTTGCTATACAGGAACTTGCACATTTTAATTTTATATTTGAGTAGGAATTTACATACGTATCTTTTTCCGCAGTGTAGAAACTTGTACATCTCATTTTTATATTCATGTAGGAATTTACACATCTTATTTGTAGGAATTAACGTATGTCATTTTTTTATTTTTATTTACAATTTGTTTCCTAAAAACTTTTAAAAAAAAGTGAAGAAAACTATGAAGTAAAAATCATTAAAGAACATAATACAGTGCTCAACTTGGGAGGGACGCAGGGGGACGATGTCCCCTAACTAATTTTTCAGAAATTTTAGCGTACCCCTACTTTTATTTTTAAGGCTTAGTAACGTTCAATAAGTGATGGGGACGCTCTTTTTTTATAGTTAACAGAGTCCCCCTACTTTAATTTTGCCAAGTCGAACACTAACATAATACATCATAATTATCTCATACTACGCCCAGTAATCATACTTTAATGTCCAGGAGGAGAGTGGTCAATGTAATGTACATCAAATTATTTTTATAAAAAATAATAATATTAGGAAATATTAAATATTATTTATATTTACAGGTAAGTACTAATAGGTACTAAATTATAGACTGTCGAAGTATGATATGAATTTTAACGATGTAACTTTTACACAAAAGTTTATATTTGCTTTTAAAATTAAAATAATATTTTGTGGAGACTATACATTATATATATATATATATATAAAATGTGTTTTTAATTTATAGGGAATAAATTAATAAAATAAATAAATGTAAAAAAAATGACTAAATATGTCTATAAAATAAATTAACTATAAAAAAAATAGTTAATTAAATAGTTAAACTAATTATTTTTTTTTATAATTAGTTTAATTGTAAATCGCGGAAAAAAAGTTAACAGCTAGTAAAGTTAGAAGTTAAATTATAATTGGTTTTAATCAAATATTTAATTACACCAATTTTTTTAATTTCCTCAAAAAAATTCTTTAATGTTTTTTGCCATTAATTACCTAATTTTTTCCGAGAAATTAGATTAATTTAACTCATATGTTTTAAGTATATATCAACATCCAAATCACTGAATTATTTGAACAAATCGCCTATGATTTTGAAACATTATGGAAATTTCCGAACTGGATTGGATGTATTGACTCAAAATATATTCGTATAAAATGTCCAGATAACTCCTATCAATTTTCAATCCACGATGAGAAGTTGACTATTTTTAAACTATTTATAGAAATATCAAATTTTTGATTTTTTTTGTTTTTTTTTTTATAAATACTGATTTAAACATTTTTGTTGAATTGAAAAGGATTGAAAATGTAAAAGAAGGTTTCTCATAAATGAAGTATAACCAAAAAATCTGAAAAATATTACACATTTCTTTTTTATAGACATTTTAATTTTAAATTTAGAAGAAATAAGATATTTTAATGAAGAATAGCAGTTTTATTTATTTCGTTTTAATTCATTAATATTATTTGTGAGGATCGAAAACGTTTATAATATCGACACACACGACACCTACTGTGCATCAAAATTGTTACTCACTTATCCACCTTTTTTAAAATCTGAGCGGAGCTATAAATGTATTGGTTTTACAATGATGTGTGTTTTTATTTTTTATGCCTGTGAATACAATAAGTTGTCAAAATAATACTTCGATTTTCAACTTCAGTTACTTGTCTGGTTTTGAAAGTGAATCCATATAATGCGAAAAATGAAAGAAAAACTAATATTTTTACGCAAAACCAATTTTTGAAAAAATCGATTTTGTTTTTTTGTATAACACATAAAAAATAATCGTTGATACGTTACATTTTTTTCGAATGTTTATATTAGCATTTTCTCTACGACATAGAATTTCCAACATATTTTGAGTCGTTTTGAGCTATTTTTAGGCATAAGAAATTTTCCTCTTTTTCAAAATTGGCCTTTCCTCTAAAAAAAAAATGTCTAGTTGCACACTTGCACCACAAGCTGCTGATTATACTTATAAATATACATACAAGAACACTTATTTATTTGTAAAATTAAGGCCCAAGAATGGATTAGCCCTAGACTGAAATGATGAATGTTAGTAGCCATTATCATTATTTTTTTAGTTATAGGTGAATAATATAAACAATAAATATACATGTCTTTTATGGATGTAATATGATTGCGCACTTTTTACTTTATTACCTGCAAATAAGCAACACGATTGTACACTAAAAATTGAAATATTTTATCTATCACTAATCCATTATAATTGCGCATCACATGTATAAAATAAAATAGTTTAAATTATATATAATCTTTTTTTATGTATAATAATTAATAGTACATATTTTAAACTATGATTTTTATAGATTTATATTAGTAGTCATTGGTACACACAATACATCAAAAAACGCATTATTGTCTAGTACATACCATATCAAAAAAATCTAAGTTATCGGTAGGCAAGTACATTTTCAATTAAATACAAAAAAAGCATCGCCAACTATATTTTTAGGTAAAACCCAAGTGAGAAAAAAATTTAACCAAAAACCTATTTCTGATTTTGAATTACTTATATTTTTTTAATAAATTATTATTGCTTTGAATTTTTTTAAACCAACTTTTCGTACATTAGTTTTTTTTTATGTACAATTATGTTGTATTTTGGGTAAGTAGAAATGGACAACCCCTATATTTTTTGGTGCACAATAATATTACGCGTTTACAGGTAAAAAGGTAAAAAATGCAAAATTGTGGTGCACCGTTATTTTGTATATTATATGTGTAACCTAGTATCCAGTTAAACGTAAATACCGTATAGGTATAACTCGTGTCTACAACACAAGTGTATATAGACTAGAAATTAATCAAATTTACTATACTTAACATGCATTATTTTTGAATTTTTTTCAAAAATATTGCAAAAAATTAACAAACAGTTTATAGCAATAGTATAATTGATAACATAAACTGAAACTACAATGTAATAATATGTTTAGTCTAAAACCATTTATTATTATTTATTTAATTGTATATCAATATTTTGTTTGGGATTCAGAAAATAATAATTTCAATGATTTCATATATATTTCTAAGTGTTATTTACATAAATATATTATAAGAGTACGTATTGGCATTATAATTTACAAAAAGATTTTGGTTTTGTACCTTGTACAAAATGATGGAATTTGATCATTTTACGGTTACACATACAATGATTCTAACCAGCGTATAACACTAATGGCTCCTGCCAAGGTGACCTACTGACAAAGCCGCTACTTAATAAGATAGTGAGATTAAATAAGCTTAGAGTATTTTAAATCGATTTCTGTTTTGCTACTAGAATATATTATATATTTTAATACAATCAATAAACACAATATACATTATTTAATAAAATTTTATGTAAGATTTTTGATGCAAGAAGCATAATTATTTTGACACTAATATAATGTATGCAACTTATGGACCCTCGGACTTCGCCCACTTTTTTATTTGTATGAAACTAAATTTATTTTTATTGATCAGAAAATGGTCATTAACATTGATTGATTGATGAACTTAATTGGTTTGTAATTAATGTGTGCTATTTCTTCTTCTGTATATGTGATATAGTGCCTGGTGATTACGCAGCAATGTGCGAATATATATATAAATTATGTAATAGAATAATGTCGTTAATAAACGTTATTATAAAAATATTTGCATAAAAATGCCCTAAAATAAACCTAAATACCTATGTCTCAAACACCAAAAATACCTATATATGAAACATAAAATTACAGATTTAGGTTTGCCTTAACATAAAACAAATTTGTATCTTTTTAGCCTTTTTTTACCATTGCGTTAAACAAACATGCAAATGATAGAAGTACCTATTCTGACCCATATTATATTATTTACCAATTAGAAATTAATGTAGTAATTTAAACATTTTGTTGTTTGTTCACGTTTTTAAACTTAAAAATAGTTTGTCATTTGTGTTGTATTTTATAAACCTTAAAGTTGTACAAATGATTTTAAATTTAATAAATCTACCATATTTCACAATGTTTTTTGTATACCTAGTTGAATATTTTTCTATTATATTTTATTTTATTTTTTCTTGGTTAAAAATGGTATTGTTGTAGTTCAACAATGAGTAGGTGCCATCTCTTTCTAACATGCTCTCTCGGGCAATATTATTTGTAGAGCATTCCATTTATCATAATTATATTTAGATACGACCGTTTTCGTAAGAGTTTGATAAAATCACGGGTATTCGTTTAGTATGTGACCTACCAAGCGAAAATCGAGTTTAGTGTGTGACCTACCTGTATTACCGGATTTAGTATGTGACCTACCAAGACGATTATCTATATTAAAGGTACGGAAACCTATGCTTGCTTATCTTTATAATTTCATCTTATTAATATTATATTCACTGGATTTTACCAATAAATATTTTGTCATTCTAAAATTATACATTGCTCATTATTGACAATACTGACAGTAAGTGTTCTGTCGTTAATCCTAAATCGCGTGTGTTTAAAACTTTAAAATGTTAGCAGTCAAATCGTATGCGATTATTTCTTCTGAAAAACAGTGTTAGAATTCTTACAAAAAAAACAAAACCATTACCACAAAATACCTAACGAAACTAATTTATGTTATAAATGTCACAATGAAACAAAAATGTACATAAGAAGGCTACTGACGAAATTCAAGAATTCAGCACCATATGATGTATCACATAAGGATGTCAGACATATAAATCAATACGATCAGTAAATGAATATTTTACATATCATGATCTTAATGCACGATGCAATTGAAATCTCAGTTTGGGTCAAATACTAGAACTAATTTATTATTGGTCACAAGATTTATTCATTAAAACTGTTTCCGATTTAACGGGTTATTCGAATGCAATCATTGTTGACTGGTTTAATTTGTGTAGAGACGTGTGTTGTTCATTATTTGAAAAACATCAAAAGATGGAAGGACAAAATATAGTCGTACAAACTGATAAATCATTATTGAGAGGGAGAAGAAAGTATAGCCGAGGAAGACTGCTGTTAGGTGATCGACGTCATGGCCAAGTACAGGATAACTCCGCAGAATCCAATTCTGACATAGATCAAGAAAATCAAATAAATCTAATTAATTCGCCTACATCAAATAGAAATAATGGTCGCAGATTAGAAGGACCTTGGATGAATATCCAAGGATTATGTAGCAAAATTGGAGATAATTTGGAACGAAGATTTTTTGTTGTAGAAAAACGTGATAAAAAAAAAAACCCTTAATTCCGATTATTGAAAAAGAAATATTAACTGGTTCTATTATAATGTCAGATGAATGAAGAGTATATTTTTGTTTAAAAAATAAATGAATGATCATAGAACAGTAAAGCATTCAAAAAATTGTGTTGGTCCAAAACACAATTACTGGAGCTCACACACAAGCAATTATATGTTCATGGGTAGTATTAAAAACTAAAATCGTACGAAAAATGCATGGAACATCATCTGAAATGTCTTTAAAACGTCATTTAGTTGAGGCATGGTATCGATCTTAATAAGCAAGATACAATTTTTTTTAAATTTTTAAGTGACGTACAAAAATTATAATTTTGCCAAACATAATTTATTATAAAATAATTTTATGCCTTGTTTATAATTTTTTTTTTTTTACTTTTATTTTGTTGACTGATTTTGACTGTAATTTGTAATAATAAAATAACCTAATTTTATGATTTTTAAATTAGCTGTTTTTAAATTAATTACCGGTCCAGTAGGTCACGCATACTAAACGAATACCAAATCGCTCTCTATCATATGGTAACGTTATCTCAAAACTGTCAAAAACTGAGTTACGACCATTTTCGCTGAGGGCATCGATATAAAATGTAATGATTATGATATAAATACCATACTATCCTGCTTATATAGTACATAGTTATACATAGTACCTAATTACTTAATAACAACTATTATAGCCATCTATTATCGTGAAGTATTAGTAATAATATTTAATAATATTATTTTCTCTAATAATTAAAAGAAAAAAATTACTAAATTATTACTATTATTACTACTATATATACTACTATTATTATTATCTTAACTGAGTCATATTTATGAATATAATAATATATGGTCTCTTTAAAATAAAATAAAATAAAGCATCATTATATTAAATCTTTTTTAAAAAAATATTGCTTCCATTTATCTATATAAGTATCTTGTAAATCAAAACAAAACTATTTTATTTCTTAGATTTATATTAATTTATTCATCATATAATCACGTATCTATATTAAGGCCTTTAGATACCTAGTAAAAAACATTTATTATGTTAAACTCAACTAAAAAACACATCGAATTATTGAATCGTTTGAATTACAATGACATTCTTTGACATTTTAAGTTTTTCATATCAAATAAAACAACATTGGCCCTAATATTTATTTAAAATAAAATAAAAATATACACATACTTTAATTTATTTAACGTATGTTCATAGTTTTTACCAATTTATTCATAGTAAAATAAATTCCTAGCAGTGAAATAATCTATTATCTATATTTTGATTTTAGTATATGTCTTTTTTATTATAAATATTTATTTAAATATTATATTTGATATTATAGTTTCATTAAAATAAAATCTACACATATTTTTAACTTGCACGAAAAATACAATTTTTCGGGATCACATCATGACCATGCATTTAAAAAGTTATCAGCGAGTAAATTAACTAATATTAATAATTCGTTTATCTACATATACAAAATATATCTCTGACAAATTTAAAAATTACAATCTTGCTTTGAAAAAAATAAGAATTTGAATTTTTGAAAAAATATTTTATAATTAGTTTAAATGGAAAACTATATATACTTCCTACTTTATGCAAAATACGTATACACATTACATTTTTAATCCTAAGTGAGCTTTAAATTAGTCTTAAATTTTAAGATAAATATTATTATTAAATTAATAAATGATAATTGTATCCGGTCTTACCTTTACGTCGCTCTATTATAATATATAAGTACTTTATATGATGCTGCAGCTGGTTGCGGTTTCATTCTCTGGACTGAACCATCGTTCAAGTTCACGTTTTGTCCAATCGGCAAAGTATAAAGAAACGTATTATGAGTTGTGTAAATGCGTACCTACTCAGATCATTTTTTGTTCGAAGGTCTTTCAGTCTGAATCATGATATAAACAGCAAATTATGATCGAAAATTTTTGACAATCAAGTCCTTTGGTAGCTACGTCACGTATAGTGTAGCATTTAGGCTTGATAATATTGAATGACAATATCATGATAGTATCCAGGGTAAGCAAATGATGTGTGCGCCGACTTGAACCAAATCTAGACCTTTGCATACGATCGTACCATGTTGTTTATATCATAATTTATACCAGGTTTATCTACTCTGCTGGTGTATAGGTACTACCATTGATAATAATATAATATAAGGAGCCACCTATATTAATGAAATAAGGGGTTGCAGTCCAGAATGAGGATGAGAGACATATGCTACTTTTTATATAGTGCACTCACTCCAGCAAAGGGTTTTATCATTAATTGTATTTATTGTATAGTCGAAAAGACCCCTTGAAATACGGACTAAAATATATCTTGTCGGTACCTTGAACCTCGAAATATCAAATGTTAATTCCCGCGTTATAAATTTTGTTGACATCCTATCCATTTTTATACCTATTATCTATGGGTACTATATAGCCTTAAACATTGTCCTGGTTTATTACTTGGAGTATATTATATTATATAGGAGGTGGATTTAACAAATTCTCTAGCTATATTCACTTATACCTATATTAGTTCAATCGGTGTTCATTGATACAGCAACTCGTTCAACCGTGAAGTTCAGTGTTGTTGCATCTGCTGTTTGAACACTCGATTTTTTAAAAATATTTTCGCATACATTCTAGTGGATTTATACTATATGTATGTATATAAATACATTATATTTGGCATAAATACAGTTTAGCTCCCCTGCGAATTTTGGACATTTTTTTTCAGAAAAATCATTACTTTATTAATATTAATATATAAAGTAAGTACAATAGGTACTTTTTGATGCCACCAATATTTTTAGAATGAAAAAACTCACATTAACAAAAAAAATAAATATTATTTTTAAGAATTTAAAACACAAAAACCCGATTTTAAATTTTTTTGACTATAATTTCCAAATAAATTTTGAAAACATGCAAAAAGTAAAAACACACTTTTTGAAAGCGCATATGAACGCAACTGCATTTTTCCTATATTTTTTGTACCTTGAAAATATTCTAAGCAGTACACGGAAACGTGTAAAGGTACCTATTGGATTTTTAAAAACAATTATAACTCAATAAGAAATCAGTATTCAAACACATATGTATATTATATCGAAATATTATTACACATATTTATAGCATAAAATATTAAAATTGTATCATTATTTATAAAATTACAGTTAACTTCAGACAATAATAATATAGTAACTCAATTAAATAATTATGATATAAGAGTAAAATCAATTAGAATTACACATAAAAGAAAATGGATACATTTTTTTCTTAGTATTTATAATATCATATAGGAACAATGTAGTATAATAAAAAGTACCTACTAAAGGATATCAAACAATAAATTCTAGAAACTCAATTTGATGTTGGTGTGGTTTGAGCAATAATTAGCTAAGTAAGCATTTTATGAATCTGATTCATAGAGACACCACCCCACAACAAATTGAACTCAACAAACAAAAGTATAATACAATAAATATAATGTACAATATTTTATCAGTCTTAACACAATAGCATAAAACGTACACAATAAAAAGTCTGATAATATAGGCTAAAACTTAATTATTTTGAAAAACACGTCTACTAAACCAGATTATAAAAATAAATTTACAATCCGAATGTATTCGTTATTTAATTAAATATCACACCTTGCACAAAAAAAAATATAAACAAAAATACAAGTGTGCTGGTTTCAAATAATATCATTTAATATAAACAAGTACTAAAATATTATAAGTACATGTTATAAGTAAATTGTTTAAACTGATATAATATGGATCAAAACATAAAACAAAATAATTAATTAATATTCGTCGTTATTAATTTCAAGATCTACAAACATTCAAAAAAAATATATACGTAATATATTTACTTTAATTTTAATAATTTATGCATTACTGGATCTGGACGACAAATATTAGTAGTTTCAGTGGAATTTTTTCCGAAACACCAGGAAAACCAACTTATTATATATTTAGTATTAACAACTAACAAAGAATATTAAATAACATATCGTGGCAGTTGATAAAATTAAAAAATATCAATTATTATAAATTAAAACATAGTGAAAATAATAAAAACAAAGTATGATTTTGACAAATCTAATAACATAAATAAGCAATAAATTGTAATAAAATGTATGAAGCACCATAGGAGGAGTTAATTCAAAAAAATATTTTTTTAATGTATAAATATTAAGTACTTATACTCTGTCCAGAGACAGAACGTGCCGCGGACTGACGAAAATTGGTTCTTCTACGCATCCCCACGAGACATCCTGTAGTGGCGGAACCTATTTCGACGGCGGGGTGACGCGGATGGATGCGCAGAATCAGTGCGTTCTCTCACTGGACAGAGATACGTTGTTTTGTATTATGCTTCAAATTATATTTTTGAAAAAAGAATATGATTTTGTATGGAATAAAATTAAAATTAATTTCATTATATCTCTAATAAGGATGATAATATTATCATCAAATTGTTTGAACATATTTAAATTTCTGACAGTATTTTATAAGAAATAACTGTCAGATATTGGCTACCCTTGGGTAAGTCTAAGATTAACAAACAATATAATAATTTTAACTCCTTATTTAAAGAACAACTAAGCATGATTCATTTTAATTCTCTACAATCTAATATAATTAATAATATTTCTAAAAAAAAAACAGTTTATGTAACATGTGTTATAATAACAATTTTAGATTAATTTAATTTATTTTAATTTTAATTAATAATCAAATCGTTGAACATTTAAAATAATAAATAATTCTTACTAGCTATCTTTTTGTACTATATGTAACATTATTTTATATACATTGCACACAATATAATAATTGATAATATAAATGCAAATACGTTATTACAATAAATAATTTTAAATATTTAAACTAAACACAAATAATGTTATTTTTATTATTTAATTTATACATTTTTACACATGTAAATATTACTTTAAAAATGCATATTAACAAAAATAAAAATGTTTATAAAATAATTGATTATTATATTATTGTATACACATTTAAAATAATAAATTTAATAATTATAATAAAGATAGTTAAAGTGAAGTTAACCTTTTCATATTAATAAATAAAAATTATTAATTAATTAACAAAAGCGTACCAACATATTTTAATAAATCTTTAAGTAAACAATTTTTTAAATTGTTTTTGATGTACCTGATGATATTTAATTTTAAGGTGGTAATAAAACACCAGCATTATCAAAACCATATTGTTCATCAACTACTGCCATATTCAGTTCATCAAGACTTATCTCGTCACTTACCGCATATTTAACAAGTTGGTCACAAGATGATATTAGTGAAACTTCTTCCGTATTCTTAGTTTGTTGAAATTGTAAGTTAACACCCAACATATCATTAACTAAATTTGTTTCATGTTGCATATCATCGTAAGAGTTATTTAGTGAAATATCATCAAATGGAGAATCTTCATTAAATAGTAGAGGGGGATTAATGTAAGTATCATCAATTTGTATCATATCATTATCAAAAGTATTAAACATATTATTTGCACCAATAGCACCAATATGTTCAAATAAATTATCAGACGTAACTTCACCTTGTTCATTTATTAAATTCGTAAAATCATTAATAAAATCATTGTTGAAGTTGTAGTTTGTGCATTGAGGATCTGAAGTGATTGAATTATTAATCTGGTCACTATTTAAACCATCAAACATAGATGTGTGTATATTGTTAGTAATAAGTGACATATTAACATTATTGGCATCTATTGGGTCTGTTTGAGCATTTACATTTGGTTCAATTTGCAGTTTTTCGATAACTCTTATAATGGTAGCTTCACAATCACTGGGATTTTTGCTACCACTAGTATTGTCATATTTTGAATTAGTCAAACACTTAGGATATTTGGAATTGGGATACGATTCATATGCCTTTGCAAAACATGGATGATGATGCAATATGATTAATGCATTATTAATTGCAGCTTCAACATTAATACCTGTAGATTCACTTGAAGAATCAATATAAAGAACAATATTTTTAAAGATATCAATCATACTCTTGCATATTTCTTTATTCAAACTGTTTTTCTTTATACAAAATCTTGTATTTGTTAAACAAAAATTTTCAGAATTAAATTTTTTTAGTGCATCATTTAAAAATGTATTGACTAGTGATAACTGAGTTTGGGAATTTGCATATTTCAGTGATAACTTAGTATTACGAATGTATTTTTCTATTTTCACACAAGATAAGCTCTCAAAAAGAGATTCTTTATTCAATACGATTCTTAGATCAGATTCGCATGAGAAATCTTTTACATTTTCACAGAATTTACTTATGATATTTTTAAAAAAACTAAATAAAATGTTAATAGTTGGATTTTTTTGTGAAATAGAATTATCAACAATAATTTTACTCAATGGCCAGGTCAAAAAATGTTCAACTTCAGAAAAAGGAAAATATTTTTGAAGCACAAAGGGGTTAGCTTGTATTGATTTCAATATTTTTTCAACATTTTTTATACTATATAATTTTTTTTCTTTCAAACCCAAACAGTCCAATTTAAGGTTATCACAAAGTGCCATTTTAAGACTTCCAAGTTGTACAATAATTTGAAAAATTCTTGTTTTTGTAGAAGGTGAAAACTTATCCCAATTTATTTGATATAAACTTTTCTTTGAAAAAATAATAATTGTTAATATACTTTTTTCTAAATTGGTTAAATTTATTGAATGTGATAATAATTTATTTTTATATCTATCACTTATTTTTGAATAATTGTTTGAACTATTTATTTTCTTTTCTAAAGTATTTAAAGCTGTTTCTTGTTCTAAATTCTCAGAAGAAGTTTCAGCTTCTGAATATTTTGTAGTAGTTGTTCCCTCTAAATCATCAGTAGAAATATCTTTATCTTGATTAATTATGGCAGTTCTTTGTTCTAAACTATCTATGAACATTTTTGCTTCGTTTAAATAATGTCTCAGAGTCTCATTTTGTATGTTATGGTCTTCATTGGAAGTACTTTGGACATGCACTTCTTCTTCTATTACTTTTAAAGATATATCTTTTGAATTATTTTTGGTAGTTTCTGCATTCTTCTTAAAATCTTCGAAAATAAAATTATTACGAGATTGAAGTTCTTCCACCCATTCAAGTAAACGTTTTGGAAATTTGTCAGTCTTATAGTTATCGATATTGGAAATTGATGAGATATCATCATTATTAGGAATTTTGTACAATATATTTAATAAACTCTCAGGTGTCTTATCAATATCATCAAAATCAAAGTCATCATTATTTATCGTATTGAGATCATCAGAAATAGTAATGTGGTTTGTTTTAGTGCCATCATTTGAATTAAAATTGTAATTTTCATTGTTACATTTTTCTAATTCTACAATATTTATGGATTCTCCAGGTTCAAGAATATTTGAATAAGCATATTTTATATCATTAATTTGAGAACAACTGAGTCTATCGGTTTTTGTTATGTGTTTGTATTCCTCAATAATTTCTAGAAATGTTTTTTTTTTGGTTGTGCCAGTATGGTAAAGTTTTAGAAATTGTGTTTCATTGGTGTAGTTATTTATTTTGTTATAACTTCCCCAATTCAACAATTTCATAGAACTTGCATAATGGCTTCTAGTACATTTCTTTTCTAAGGTTATGAAGAATTTATAAATTAAATTAATACACATTACTAGGAGTGATTTCTTAGGATACACTGATAAACCTAAATTGTGTAATATTAATTTTTTTAAGCTCCTGTTTTTTATTTTTAATTTACATCTCGTATGTCTAAGTAATATACGTATAAATTTTTTAAATTGTTTTGAAGCAAATAACCTAACTCTAAGTGGGTTGATCAACCAATATTCACAGAATTCTTTATAACATAATTCAAATAAAAATATTTTAAGTTCTTTAGATATTTGCCTATTTTGTTCATGGCTTGATAAATTTTCCTTGTTAAGTGTATTTATGTGATTTACAGATTCAGTATACAATAAATCTAATAAATTCTTGACTTTATCTAATGATGGCAGTTTAATAAAATCCAAAACAATATCTGAATGCAATTTTGAAAATGTTAATGGGGTTCTACAACTTTTTTTAAATTTAAGATGTCCAAGTTCATTTAAGTTATAACTAAAATAACTAGCAAGATATTCAAGATCAAATGGTACTATGTAATTCCTTAGTTCATCTTGACTTTGTTCTAATTTCATTTGTTTGGAATTATTTTGGTCCAATCCACAATCGGTAGAATCCTCATCTAGACAATCACTATCAAGCATATTCAATATATCCATATCAAGTGAGGAGCCTACAGTTGTAGAACATTTTTTGCGCAACATCTCTTCATAGTTCATTTGTATAACTGTGTGTAAATCAAAACTTGTGGAAGGTTTTTCATGATCACTATTCTTAGAATCCATGATTATCAATATTGGTTCTTCTCTTTACTATTTAATTTAGATCCTATTTCTGTTATTTATCCTCTTTATGATAATATTCCAAACCTAAAATAAAACATCACCGTCTATATTATATATTCATAACTTAACTTTTTAAGTTTTATTTAAGATTTAACAAATAATAAAGAATACGTTTGATGTTTATTAGTTATAGCTTATATTTAATCATATAAATTTAATTTTTAAGTACAGAAGACCATCAATTATGTCAACCCTTAAAAGAATATCAATTTGAATAAATAACCATAAAAAATTAGTTATTACTTGTTTTAAAAATTATATGCATACAATAATCCACAAAAATTACTTAAAATGAATAAATAAATAGAAATGATATACTATAAAATCTATAACAATATGCTTGAAATAAAACACATCTATAAAATAAAAAGAAGGAAATATCCCGTATTATAAAAATAAGAGACTTAATAGTCACTAAGTGGAGTATGAGATATACACTTAACCCACTCCTACCTATAGCGCGGATTTATATGTATTCAAAACCAACCAAATATGTACTAAAAAATCTAAAATATACATAAAAAATTAGCAAAAAACCATTAATTTTTTTAAATTTAATTAAAGCAATATATTTAAACTAAAGGTCAATGGTCGTAATCAATATTTTCTTATCTTGATATAAATATTTTATTTCGCCGATTACAGATCTAAAGTCATATTTGGAAAACCCGTTTATACCTACAAGTATACCTATTAATTTATTTTGATATTAATTAAAACTATAACAATATAATATTTTTTTCTTATTTTACAATAGTATATACTTCAAAAATGTCTAAAAAAAACATCAAAATATGAACTAAAAGATGAAATATACAATTAAAATTGTAAAATAAGCCCTTAAAATAAAAAAAAAATGGGTAAATGTCGAAATATGTAAGGATATGCACTAAAAAAATTTCATTATTTAATTCGTTATGTCATGAAACAAATTTTGTGTTCACTTAGCATATTATACGATCAACCAGAATAAATATGCATATGCTACAAATCCATGCTCACTCATCACCAAATAACGCCTCAACATGGGACTATGTTATGAAAGTCTTATGTTCAATCATGTTATGAACAAATAACAAAAATACACTAAAGCACGTAAATCTTAATTAATCCAGCCTCACTAAATATGCAATATTTAAAATTTTTTTTTCTATATAAATTAAGCCAAAAATTATAATAATGTAATTTTTTTTAAGTTTTACTTATAAATTATATTTAGTTTTTAAGTTGGCTAATAGCCACAAATATTGAAGCTTTAATGGATAAAATATACACATACTTTAGTTATATGCTAAACAATATCCTAACCAACACAAAATATATGTTACAAAATAAATATTTTCAGTACCTACAAATTAATAAGTAAAAAAAGTCTTTAATCTAATTAACAAAGCTTCTTTAATCGAATTATTTATTGTGAAGTATAGTTTCGACTGTTGATAAGACAACATTCATTGTGCGTACCGTGTATCAGTTATATTAGTTAGATTATCAGATTAGCAATGTAATAATTTATGATGCCTAACACTACAAAAGTCGATATATCCGTAAAAAAAACTTTATCGTTTTCCAAATACACAAATGAACAATACAACTACCTTAGCTGATATTATGAAGAAATTAAAATCAATGGACGACTTTTAAAATAATACGTAAAAATCAATGAACGAAAAATTAATTAGCTATGAGAGCAAAATTAATATTCATAATACTTTGCTCAATGACATGTTGACGGCTATCAATAATTTGAACGATGAAAATTCAACCTTAAAAAACGAAATCAGTTTGCATAATAAAATTGCAACTTACACGTAATGTAAATAATTCTTTGTCCGAGGAAGTATTCAACAAAGCACAAAGCTGATTAGTAAAAATTTAATTGCTTTTAATATCGAAGAATTGCCTAATGAGACAAAAATTATCTCTCTATTAGTTGCAAATGAAATGCTGATTAGTATTGCTCTCAATCTCAACATTGTCAAAACTAAGCGCATAGGTAAAGCTCGTCGTGGGAGGTGACCATTATTATTATTAGAATTTAATAATGCAACTAAATTAAGACTACTATTGAAATGTAAATCTAAGGTTCGTTCACTTGAAAGGTGGGAAAATGTCTGGATGAACGCTGATTTAACACAATATCAACAAATTCAAATAAAGTCTTTAAGAAACGTTCTCCAACAAAACCGTACTGACGGTAACTAACTCAATCATTAAATACGTTAATGGAGTGCCAATGATTTGTTCAAAAAATGAATATACCAAACACCTTTTAATCATGGTAGGTATTGTTTATGTTGTGATTGTAAATTAAATAATAATAGATAAATATAAAAATTAGATGTAACTCTTGTAATAAATTATCAATTATAACAGTAAATTGTTAAAAAGATATTATCAAAATGTAAGAAAATTATGTACTAAATTAAATGTTTTAACATGTAAATTTCCTTTTTCAAATATGATTATTTAGTGTTAATTGAAACCTAATTATATTAATATTAAAAATATACAATCCGATAATGTTAAACAACTGTTTATACTGTTTAAATAGGAAAAAAATGAGACATGTATAATAGGTGCTGTTTATATATGTATAACCTTACAGTCCAAAAGGGGAAAGATAACTAAAAAGGTAGCTAAAAAATAAATTAAGATATTTTTATAAAAAAAAACTCTTAACTTCAATAATTCTAATATATTATATCATATTCATATACATAGTCTTTATTACATACATAGGTCTAAAATGTAGAAGTTTTATTCATTAATACATTATTTTTCGTCAAATGTTTTTACGTCGTTATTATAATTAGAATTATTATTATAGATATCTACATTTTATTTATTACATTATTTTTTTTCATCAAATACAAATTATAATCAACGATGACATTACCAAATTGTGCCAGTGCTTTTTTTAAAAATTATACTCGCTAATAATATTCACAACTTTCAGTTTCATAATTCACTCTTAGTGACTGTTTGATATTTGTCACAGATTTTAAAATAACACTGTACTTCGCCATAGTAAACATTATGTGTATAGCAAATTATTTTAAAATTTATTAGATATAATGCGGCTAAGGTAAATAATGTTTGAGCAAACAGATTTAAAAATCTAGGAGAAGCAAGTGCCCCTCCCTTCTTGCCCTCCCCCCTAAAAATGTCCATGACCATAAGTGTTTTTCCTTATCATAATTATTCAAGTTCTTGGTTTTATGATTTCAATACGGCAAACTATGATTTAATGAATTTTATGATTGTTAGTTACAACTGGTCTAACGTTTATATGTTAAATGATGTAAATGCGCCACATTAAATATTTTGAATGTAGTAATTTTAGATGCAATTAAACAAACGGTTCCTAAAACATTTACTTGCAGCCATATGTTTCTCAAGTGGTTTTCTAAAGATTTGAGTGCGTTAGTTAAAGAGAAAAAATGCTGACACAAACTGTTCCAAGTCGTCCGGTAATAAAACTAATTCTGAAACTTTCTCTGTGATAAGAAAAAATGCAGTGTTGTCTAAAGTATGTTATGATAAATACATGAAGTAAGTTCAATTTTCTATGACTAATAATCTAAAGTATTTCTGGAATCTGTTAGGAATGAGCAAAAATGTAATATCATTCCATGTAATATAACAAATAGTGTCGTTATAAAAAATATGGATAACATTGTGAACTTATTTAAAACGTCTTTTGAATCTGTCTACAGCGATCAGATAGTTATTTTAGTCGCAACCAACGTTATAACAGTTAATTCATTTCAGTAATTGCTAGTTTACTGTAACCAAAATGTTTGAGACTCTTTGTAATTTATCTTATAATTTTAATATACCAAATCCTCGAAATAGTTTATAAAAAAAAGTTACTTCTCATTAACCCGATCCATTCATTATTTATTTAATTTTTCGTTATCGTCTGGTTATTTTCCTGATCAATGAAAATCTATTTTTATCTTTCCTGTATTTAAATCAGTTAATCGAAATGTTGTTACTAATTACCATTCTATTTCTCAATTAATTTCATTGCCAAAAACTTTAGAAAAAGTGTTAGTACCCAAATTTACATCTGTATTTAATAAAGTAATTTCAGATAAACGAAATCAACAATAGCCAATCTATTAGGTTACTATACTGACCTTTATCGTTAATCAACAAAGGTATACAGGTTGATGCGTATACACCGATATTAGGAAAACATTTGATAGCATCGATTATTTTTCTGATGAAAAATTAGAATGTAATGGTATTGTTGGACAAATGCTTAATTGGTTAAATTCATACTTGATAGAACGCAACAAGAAATATTATGTAATTTTGTCTTATCAGGTATAAATATTATATCAGAAGAACCCAAAGGTGGGCATCACATATTATTTATACATTTTATGAATGGTGTTAGAGATACTTCAAAGACAGTCATTTCTTAATGTTCACAGACGACTTAAAATTATATATGCCTATTTATTCACACGAGGACTGCATTAAATTAAAAGTGGATTTGGATCTATTTTATCTATGGTGTTCGTCAAATGATAAAAATTTTAATACACAAAAATGCTCGCATACTTCGTTTTTGTGAGGTAAATCAAATACGCATTTTTATTAAAAAAATTATTAACACAGAATTAATGATTGAAACCCAGATAAAAAGTTTATGTATTCTACTGTCAAATGGTTTATCGTTTAATAATCCTATAACTATGACGTATAATAAACCTCTTTAGTTTCATAGTGGAGTATGGTTCGGTTTTATGGAATCTTTATCAAACTGGATTAATTAATAAAATTGAACGCGTTCAAAAACGATTTTTGAGAGTACTAGCTTTTAAGACTAACAAAACCAACGTATCGCTTGAGCAACTAGCATCGAATCGCTCGAAAAAAAGAAGAAAATTGCATCATGAGACATGATAATACAAATTACTTAATTCTTTAATTATATGTACTGAATTATTAAGTCAAATACATTTTAACGTCCCTCAAACTAATACTAATGTGTCAAAAACATTCTATACACCTATCTATCTATCATACAAATAATAATCTATTCGAACCGTTCAACAGAATATTAATTTCAAATAACTTAATAAATAATTTTGATTTTTCCATGATAACTTAACCAAGTTAAAATTACTGATTTAATTGTATATGGTATCTATTGAATGTTTAGTATTTAAATAAGCATATGTTGTTATGTATTTTATTTTTTGTTTATATTAATTTAAAAAAAACTGTTCTAAACCCGAATTGCTGGGTATATACTTATTAATAAATTTAAATTTATAAACTTATAAAATAATTGATGATCTCCGGTATGTATAATTTCTATTACAATAATATTATTTTTAATTGTACATTTTTAAATTTTCTACTCATATATTAAAATTATATTCTTAATAAAAATTATTAATTAATATATATATATATATATATATTAATGTTAGCCTATTATAAATGTATTAAAATGAATTATTTGTCATTCTGATTTTAGCTTATTTATAATGCCTAGTTTTAGTAGAACTCTTGACTATAACATGTAGTTAAAAAACAAAATACAAATACACATATTTGTTAATTTAATTAATTTTGAATTATACTTTTCCAACAAAAAAAAAAAACTCGTGCAAATCGAAGAAGAATGAATATTCAACAAGCAAATCAGTAATGCTTAACACATTATACTGACAAGTAGACTAAAGTTAAAATATACTTTTGTAGATGTGAAATTCTTAGTTTAATCTATTTTTATAAGTTAATTTAGACATACTTCATTATAATATAACATTAAGTTGTTATAAATTGTAACTTACCATTTTGAAATATCTGCATGTTACACGGAAATAAATTGATATTCTGAAAAAAAATATATATATAGATGATATAGTTATACACCTATATACCACTAAATATATAATGTAATTTTATATTAAGTACATTGTATGAAATTGTATCAAAATCTTTAATAACATAGACTTGTAGAACATACGAAAATTACACATAAACTACATAACTAAAAGGTTAAATCGCACATTAATAAAAAAAAATCTGGGGAATTCACTACCTACTGCGCTGCTGTATGTATATTGTCGATGTCTAGTGTACCTCTTCATTAAATGTCTAGGTCACTGTAATGAATGAGTAGAATACGATTACATATGCTGCTTACCGGTGGTAGACAAATGCAAAAGTGAATCTAGTTTGTGCATTCGAAAGCTCAAAATCAAAAAAAATTATAGTTTTTAAAAATGCTGGTAAAAACAAATAAAATTAAGGAAAAATAGGAATTTTAACGCCAAACTAATTTTTGACAAAATCGATTTTGTTTCTTGGTGTAACATAAAAAAATCCAGAATCAAAGATACATGACATTTTCACCAAATGTTTATATTAATATTTTCTATACACCATAAAAATTATGAAATAATTTAACTATATTCAATTTTTTTTTTTTATCATTGACGATAACAATTTTATTGCACTGTCCAAAAACTTGAAAAATTAGTACAAGGCTCCACAGAAGTTTTTATTAGTATAAAATTTAAAAAAAGTTGAGCTTAAATCCACAGCACTTTTACATGACTGTCTAAAGTTAGGATTTTGACGAAATTCGTCAATCACAAAACTTTGTAAATTATTTTAAACTAGAAATTTATAAAAAATTATCTTTTTTATTTTACATTTGAAAATATTATGCAAAATTCCTCATAAGTTGTTATCACAGCGGTTAAAAAATATTAACAATACATAGATACAATTTTTTTTTTTATAATCATTTAAAGTTTATTTTTTGACAATATTCATCAAAATCACGAAAATTTACATATTATTAAAGAATTAATACGGAATAATATTAGAATCTAAATAAAAAAAAACAGAACAAAAAGAGTCTTGAAAGAAGTTCGTCAGAATAACAGGACACAAAGCTTAAATAAAAGACAATCCTACATAAAATCGAATGTATAAAATTAAATTGATAATAATAATAAGTTCAACGTGACGGTTCGATTTAAAACAAAATACAATATACCCTTCTATAGTCCTCAAATCTGTATACCGGTATAACCGTCACCCCTAATCGGTGATACCTTTTTCATAACAGAATACACGTTCAGAACGTTATTTTTGTGCAACGTTGATACGCTGGGAAATCACATAGCATACTACATAAGACAAAATGTGGTAAATGAAAACGATAAAAAATTCTCACTACTTATAACTACTATAGATTTTATTAGTTGACTATTCACTAGTTGCATACGGCCAATATTTGTTAAACAGTGTCAAATGTATAGAATATAAAAATACCAGGTAGTATGAAAAATTCAATCAGTATAATTACGTCAGAACGGGACTTTGTCTTGGCAGTAATTTATTCAAGTAAATATTGTTGTAAATATTTCTGAATTTATGATAATATAGATATCTATGGTATTAACATAACCGTAGACAATATAATTTATATTGTAAGTGATCAAAAATCACAACGATAAAAATTAATAAAATACCATAGCCCCAACCTATACATGACGAAAAAGCGGCGTCGCCGGCCTGTTTGTCAATGTATAATAGTTAGCAATCTAGTTTATCTGTATCTGTGGTTAACACAAATGGAAGCAGATAATAATTTTAAGTTTAAAATTAAAAATGTGTTCAGATGCCAAGCAATTTATAATTTATTTACATGACAAAAGTATATTGACAGAGCGTGAAAAATATATTTGTAGATAGTAGGTACATTTAAAAATACGCATTCAAATACATTTTACAACTTAATACGATGCATAGATTGAAAAATGATTATTATTACCTTTCATTTTTTTTTTTTTTTTTTTTTTTTTTTACTGATAAATTCAAAGAAACATATGTGAACGTACTTAATTAAATTTCTAGTGTGATTTTAAATTAATTAATTTATAACTTAAAAACATTAAAAGATATTTTTTTAACTCACAAATCTTATTAGTTATATAGATGTAAGTGTTCCAATTACTATTTGAACAACATACGTAAACAAGTTCCAAAAAAGTTAAACATGATTGCAAACCGTTGCAAAATGATCCCTACCTGCTAAAACCACGATACAAGTGGCCAAAAAAATTATATAAATACATTATTCAACATAATACTTAACATAATACATTTTAATAGGTATTATATTTTTTTCTTTCCCAATTAACAGGTAGAGTCAAAATATATTGAACATTTTATGGTGTACAGAAAATGCTAATATTAACATTCGGTCAAATGTCATATGCTAACGGTTATTATTTTTGTTAGGCGCCAAAAACAGAATGAATTATATCAAAAATTGGTTTTACGTAAAAATTCCGTTTTTCCCAACGACTTTGAAAATAAATGAGAATTTTCAAAAATGACCTCTCAAATGCACCAACTAGATTCATTTTTACACTAGAAAAATTACTGAAATTGAAAATCGAAGCATTATTTTGACAACTTATTGTGTACACACACAGACACAAAAAACACACATCATTGGTAAAATCAATTTATTTTTCGCTTCGCTCAGAATCTAAAATATACATGTTACGGGTAATGTTAACATTTGTGTCATTAGTGAAATTTTAACTTTAGCCGCGTTGTATATTGTTAATATCTTGGATAATGTTAACATTATCCGGATAACATGATATTAGCCAAAAAACTTTGGATAATATCTTAACAACTATAAAAATAAATCAATTGTGAGAAAATAATATTATATTACAGTCGCGATAAGTCAACCATCAAAACAAGTCGTTAGTTAATTCGTCGCTCCGCTATCTACTTTTCGTTATCGTCTCTTGTATAATGCCGGCGTCGTCTTCGAGCGGCGGCGACAATAATTGTCCACAAGATCCTAACAATCCAATTGGAAAAATCAAAAAATCTAATATTTCCAGACTACACAACACGGAAAAGGAATGGACCATTAAAACCAGCAAAAAAAATGAATCTCAAGCTAAGAAGGTATCAAATCGGATTTATAGCGTACATTCCATCTACACTTATTTACTCTTTCGGTATTATTAGAGTCGATAGTTCCCTAACCGAAGAAGATTTCTGGGAAGGACTTGATAACATAGTCCGTGCTATTGCTTTCAAACGCATTTCAATCAAAAAGGATAATATCCCAACTCCTACTCGAGTCGTGGAAATTCCTATCCCCCAAAATCCCAGATACCGTATCGATTTACAACGTCATTTTCAAAATATCTCCTAGTATCCGCTTTCCCATACAGTATAATAACTGTTTGCGATTTGGCCACACAGCAAAATTCTGTCGCAGCAAAGCTAGATGCAGCCATTGCGGCTTAAATGACCATTCAATATCTACTTGCCCTTCAACTAATGCTACAGATCCAGTTTGCATCTTCTGTAAACTCCCTCACCTTTCCACTGACCGGAACTGTCAAGAGTGGTCATTCTAAAGAGATATTAAGAAAATTATGGCTACAGAAAACTTACCCTTCCGCGAAGCTGTCTCTCTCAAGAAAAACAATTACTCCTCAAGTGCATTTAGTTACTTTAATATTGTTAATAAACAGCCTGTATTAATTCCTTCTCGTCAAGTCCCAGATACCTCCACGAACTCTTTCCCCCCGTTAACCTCTCAAACACATTACCACCATACACCACATAGGAAACGTAACCATCATTATTCTTATTCTAAACAATCCAATTTTTATACCCCTAACCAAACTAATTTTTCCTTACCAAATGGGCATTTCATAGATCATGCTAGTAAAAATCGGTCCCTGGATCCCAAACCTTCTCATGCTGATCTAACTTGGGTCAACGCCTTCTGCATCAAACTCTCCGAATTCTTATCCAACTCCCCCAGCCTCTCCCCCTTATCCTCCTCTTCTTTTCAAAACATAATTGAATCATCCCTCATATCTTGTCTCTCGATCCCAAACACCTCCGTTATTTCTTCTAATGGTCAATATTCTACAATAGAATGTTCGTAGTCTTCCTGCAAGACTCCCTTCTATCCAACACCTCACATCTTCCTATAAATGTTCCATAATACTTATTTCTGAGACTTGGTTACTCCCATCTCGCACTTGCTTTATTCCTCAATTTAATTTATTCAGACAAGATCGAGTCGACGGCTATGGAGGCGTCGCAATTGCCGCCCACTCCTCACTTAATGTATCTTTAATAGAGATTAACCCCACCTATAAAACAACTTCTCCTGGAAAATAATATTGATTTAATCGGTCTAAAAATAACAAATATTGACGGTTTACAGAATACATCATTCTGGTCCTGTTACAGCCCAAACGATTCCTCTATCCCCTTTGAAGTATGGTCTTCTCTCTTTCACCTCGTCGATCGCAACTCCTTCTTTACAGGCGACCTTAATGCCCATCACCCTGCCTAGGGTTCCATTACGTCCACCAGACGGGGTAACTTAATTTACAACGCGCTAAATTCAGCTAATCTCAATACACTTAATAACGGCTCACCTACGCATGTAGGTAGACCCAACTCAATCAATTCGTGTATTGACTTATCCTTAACCACTCTAAATTTATTCTGGTCCTCTACCTGGCGCATTATAGACGACCCCAATGGTAGTGATAATTTACCTATATCTGTCAATGTTACAAACCCTAACTCCTTACCAAATAACAGACCCATCTTACACAGTGATTTCTCCTCCAATTTTAAATTTAACCTCAATAAAGCTGACTGGCCCCTTTTTTCTCATCTCATCAATTCCTCTATCCCTTCTCTCAACTCTTATACATGTCCAATAAAAGATTATCAACAGTTCACTCATATGATCTTTGACATTTCTAAGAAAACCATTCCTATCAAACATAATAACCGTAATAATTTCCCTCTCTCTCCCCCGTGGTGGAATTCCTCTTGTTCCAAAGCGGTTTCCAATCGCAAATCCTTATATAAAACCTTCCTTCGTTTAGGCTCCATTCAAGATTATCTATCTATCGTAATGCCAGAGCCGCAACCACACGCCTTTTAAAAGAATCTAAAAAACTAGCTTGGAAACAAGTTTGTATGAACCTCAACCCTTCATCCACTCTACTTGGAACACCGCTAAACGCTTTCGTAACAGTATTCTCCACTCTCGTCCTCACAATGACAGTTGGTTTGATGATTTCTGTTGTAAAGTAGCACCATCTTATGTCCCTTCTTCCCCCCGAAGCCTTACATCAATCAATTTCGACCACCTCCAATACACTTACTAATCACATAATCTCCATGTATATAACTTTAAGTGAGCTAAATGCCGCAATCGTTTCACGTAAATCATCCACCGCCGGCCCAGATAATATCTCCCCCGTCATGCTCAAACACCTTCCTACCAACGCCGTTGAGTACCTTTTGAATATACTTCACAAAATTCTTCTCCTCAATAAAATCCCTGACTCCTGGAAAGAGTTCAAAGTCATACCTATTCTCAAAGCCAACTCTACCAATACATTTAGGCCCATCGCCTTGTCCTCGGCGTTATACAAAATCATGGAATTTATATTAAAAAACCGGTTAGATTATTGGCTCGAACATAACTCTATTCTCTCCGACAATTTATATGCCTTCAGAAAAGGAAGAGGCACACTTGATTGCCCCGCCAATTTTTTGAGCAAAATATATCATTCGTTTAATAACAAACATTTCCTACCGGCAGCTTTTATTGACATTCGTGGTGTTTTTGACACAGTCCATATACCAACTCTCCTTTCTCATCTTAATTCTCTTCAACTACCCCCTCTATTCATTAACTTCATCTCTCTTTTGTTTTCACATAGAACCTTAAAACTCACATCCCCATACGGTTCAACAAACCTACGCTCCACTTTTACAGGTCTACCCCAAGGTAGCTGCTTAAGTCCCATTCTTTTTAATTTGTATATGAACTTCATTATTAAATAACTAAATATACTTGGCCATAAGTGCCTAGTGTATCCCGATGACCTTGTCATATTTTCCACCAATTCAAATCTCGATCTCGCTATTGACTCTTTAAATAATTCGCTACAAAACCTCCTCTCCTCTTCCTTTTTCTCTATAGCTCCCGAAAAGTGTAAGACCATGATCTTCACCAAAAAACGTACCCTTCTCTCTTCAGCTATCACAATAAACGATTTCCCAATCCCAATTGTCCAGAACCTAAAGTATTTAGGACTAACACTAGACTCTAAACTCCGCTGGGCTCCGCATCTCCAACACCTCATTAAATTTACCTCTCTTTGGGCCAATTTCCTTAGATAAATTTCCAATACGTGGTGGGGTCACATCCCTCCACACTCTTAATCATTTACAAAGCTGTTATAAGATCTAAACTTGACAACGGATGCTTTTTTTCAGGCTCTGCTTCTTATTCTCATTGGAAAAAAATTAATAATTTCCAAAATTCGTGCCTAAAGTCAATTATTGGTGCCCTTAAATCCGCCCCTAATACGGCCGTAGAGGTCGAGACGGCTTGCCCCCCCCCCTTTAATA
This sequence comes from Pentalonia nigronervosa, assembly GCA_014851325.1. NCBI lineage: Eukaryota > Metazoa > Arthropoda > Insecta > Hemiptera > Aphididae > Pentalonia > Pentalonia nigronervosa. The sequence goes on along the minus strand of JACXSJ010000969.1, from coordinate 43,265 downwards.
TCAGAAACAGATGGCTGGCTGGTAAATTTCTCCTGAAAAATCTCTCCTTTCGTTATCCCACAATATCTAACTCCTTCATTGACACATACTACTATTGGCGTTACGTTAAAAAATCACTCCCAATTCTCGCCTCCATGGCCCACTCCTTAACTTCAGTCCGCAATTTTATTATAAATTCCAAAAAATTACCCTTATATGAAATTGATTATATGGCACTCTCCTACTCCCCTATAATTTACACCAACAAAAATTTTCTCAACGTTATCTCCAAGTCACTTAAATCCATATCACCCATTATCGTCAATAATCTCTTCTCAGACTATATCCATAATACTTTCCCCAATTCCACCTTAATTTATACAGGCGGTTTCGTTTCACCTCTTTCGGCCGGTTTCGCTTTTTTCATTCCCGACTTACACATCTCCATGTCCAATAACTTACCCCCTTCTGCCTCCTCATTCACTACCGAATGCTTCGTAATTTTAGAAGCCCTTTCAACCATTTCTGCCCTCCCCCCCAGCAGCTACTTCATCGTTTCCGATTTCTTATCATGCCTTCTCAGCCTCTCGTCCGATTTTTTCAATTCCCGCCTCTCCTCTATTTCCATCAGAATCAGACAACTTCTATATGAACTTACTCTTTCAAACTTTATAGATGAATTCCTCTGGGTTCTCGGTTACTCTGGTATAAAAAGAAATGAAATAGTTGACTCCATTGCAAAATCTACAGCCTCTTTCTGCTGTCTTTCTCCTACTTTAATTCCCTGGACCGATTTTTGCCCCTTATTAAATTCCCACATTTCTAATTTATGGCAAAATCAATGTTATAATCTAGCCCCCAATTTTGTTTCTTGGTACCAAAACACCTCACCCTCTATCCCATCCCATCCTTGGTTTCACAACCTCAAATTAAATCGTAACATTATTAATTCCTTTTCTCGTCTAAGACTTGGTCACACTCTACTACCTTCACACTCTTATAAACTTTCTCTTAATGAATCTCCGTTATGCATGTTCCACGTTCATGACCCCATGATATGCGATATCTCACACATACTTTTTCACTGTCCCTCTTTGGTAATATATAATACATATATAGCCTATAAGTTAAAATTACTTTTAAGCCATAAACTAAAATAAATAAAAAAATTATTTGAGAGTTAACAGATGTTTGTTATGAAAATATTATTTTTTTATTTTGCGTGCCTTCATTATTTTTAAGATTTTTGGCACCTTGTGCAATATAAAAAAATCCAAACACCGTGTGTACTATATAATTGACTTATTAATTTGTAAAGAATTTTTCCAAATCATTAAAATAATATTTTTTTTAAATGTAACCTTCTTGTGCGTTTCCTCACTGGGTAATTACTGTTAAATTAAAAAAAAACTGCATAACCCTACATAATATAATTTAAAATATCTTCATAATATACCAGTATTATTTTTCTAATTCAGATTTATTTTTATCCAACATGTTAATTTAGGTAATTATTTTAAATCAATTGAATTATTGAAATCAGGATGCTGGACTCTAGACTAGACAGTTGTTCGTAGTATTTTTCTTTTATTGATATTGATGTCCTTTCACCCCTCCTTAAAATCTCCCATGTGCCACACCGCTCAATTGGCTGAATTAACTGACCATCTGATAACCAACAGACGACCAAGCTTTTTAAATTTTAATTTAATTAATAACTGTTTAGTAATTGACAACTGATTGTTTTATCAATGTAAATTTAAAAATACTTGATATGAAATAGTGATATTATTTACTTTTACGTTAACATCTAATACCCTTTCTAAAATAAATCAGAAGTGATATTTCTATGTTCATTAAAAGATTACATAATCACAATTTGTATCCAAATCAAACTAAAATGTGGAATTTTTCTGCTTTACCGGACATTTCTATTTTTGTCCATTTTTTTTTTTTGGGGGGGGGGGACTTGGCTGTTTTTTCAGCAAAAAAAATATTAGTGAAATCAGAATTTGGCTGTCGAACTTAGTTTTGAAGTTATTGCGAATCGAAGTTTATAGTATTTTTGTTTATAAGTTTTACACATCAAAACACTTCTTTCTAATTAAATTGTTGTGTAGTAAAAACTCAATAACGTTTATAATCCAGCGTACGGATTTTAAAACTCGAAAATGTCAAAATATTTTTTGCACAGTTTTTTTTTTTTTTTAGTAATAGCCATTCAATTAATTATTCACTATTCACTAATTCACTCTAACCTAGCCCAACAGATATTGTATATCGTACACGAGTAGAATGCAGTTATCCGAAAAATCATAAGGATGATACCACGATGATTAATAGCACAGTCTTAGATAAATACCAGAATGTCTATATCAGTGATCCAGTAGTGACGCCAACGTCAAAAAATCATCGTAAATTATTTACAAAAGTGTAGTCGTTCCCTACACCTAACGGCTCCGGTCACCGAATTTTAGGTCTTACAAACCTCTCGATTGGGAGCTCGGTCCTCAAACACCGCAGGGCTGAAAATAACCAACCTGGGGAGATCCCTTCGAAGTCTAGGGATGACGGTTGGGCGAATTCACCCCCAGGCTAACATAACGTATAATCTGATAGATTGGACCTACCCAATGAACATAACCTATGCACCTATATCACCGAATACAATACAAGACAAACTTACAAATTATAGTATAAATTCATTTTAGTTTGACGAGATCGGTAACTATACCGTATGATAATTATTGTATCGAATATAATAAAAGCAAATGGAAAAAGAGAAAAAAATATAATGATTTTATATGGGATTTGGTCACCGTACATACGGCATGATGAGAGCTTCGCATTGCCACTAGGCTGCGAGAATGCAAGTTTTAGTCGACGAATAATTGGTATATAGGTAAGCTAAGTCCGACCGCCAACTTCTGACTTCACTTTCGTTCTCAGTATACCTTTCTCCATAAGTTGAAATATATAAAATTGCAAAAAAAATTATGTCCGGTAAAGTAGAAATATGCCATAAATATAAATAATATAATAATAATAATAATAATATATAATACACATTTTATAATACATTACAATATTACATCAATATTAATAATACATAGGTAATATCAAAACAACTAATTTTGTTGCTTACCTGTAAAGACAGATGGGTGGGCGGGCGAAAATGGCCGATGAACCATGCACGTAGGTACCAGAGAATGATCATAGTTCGTGAATGGAAAGTCTTCCTGGATGGACACCGACGCTTCACACAAACACATAAACACATACGTCCATAGGGGGGACAATAGTAAAACACTCACGAGGAAGTGAGCAATAGCTAAACTCAGTCAATAATGTAAACGCGAAAAATTATGCATAAATACAAAAAAATAAACAAATAAACTAAATACACAAACGCACTAGAAAACGACAAAAAAACATAAGTTGTAGCGAGTGACGAGAGACGATGTGAACGATAGAACGGCACTTGCACAACTGACAATGTTCAAAGACAGCTGTTGGGCAACCCAATGAATACGAGTGAAGACCAAGACGATAGGCACATCGCACATCCGGACACATCCATGTTCTTCGCTACAATGACGCTGCTGGCCCGACGGTGGCAGATCATCGAACCGCGAGCTGTTGGCGAACGACGCGCCCACTAGTGTACACCAGCAAACAGTGCAGCCAACTACATCGATCCCAGGATCATGGTATCTGTGGTTACCGGTTACCAGTGGTACACTTACCGGTCAGCTGTACGATTATAAAGAACGATTATTTACAATAGTAGTCTGAGGGCGGCAACAATGATAACGGAACAGATATTTTTCTTACTGATTACACGTTTGTGGCGGTGGAAAAGTCTATCACAGTCTACAGACTAGGGATGGGAAGTTTCGTTCAGTTGTGTGAATTCGTTCGTTCATCGTTTACTAAACTGAACTAGTTCAAATGAACGATACATGGTAAGATTAAGGATGGGAAGTTTCGTTCGTTCATCGTTCACTAAACTGAACTAGTTCAAATGAACGATACATGTAGTCGTCGGTCAACAGTTCGTATTCGTTCATCGTTCATCGTTCATTAGTTCATTACGCCGTACAGTGGTACCGGTAGAACGAAACGTTTCAATTGAACGATTTATTTTTTATTATCGTTCGTTCGTTCGTCGTCCGTTCATTAACCAATCGTTCAATGAACTAGGTCGTTCGTGAACGACACATCCCTACTACAGACATTTAAAACAATATATTTTAATATTATGTCTGTGATGACGTCCTTTTCGATTTTTAAAACTGCTTGTTGTCGGCATGGCAAAATGTACAGAACGAATAATATTGTTTTAATTTTTAATTATTTGTTGGAAATATGACAAAATAAACAATTTTGTTTTTTACGTCTGACGACTTGATTAATATAAAAAAACGTAGTTTGTTTGAAATACGCTAAAATTATAAAACTATTAACTATCCTTTTTTTCGTTAGAAACTACAGAGAATGAAAATTGCAGGTGAAATTTGATTTAATGAAATAAGAAAGTAAGTTTTAAATTCAACAATAATACTAGTTATTATTTTTAGGTGATTTAACCCTTGTGCAATTTCTGTTAACTGGCACATGTACACATTTTAGACAGAACACAATATTATGCAACATATAGATCATTCCATTATATGTGATCAAAACTTCTTAGTATTGCAACAAAATTATTTTTATGAATTAATTGTTTCATCCTTCTCTAATTTAGCAATAGTCTTATTAAAATAACAATTACAATAAGTAATAATTTTGTTATATTATTTCATATATTTTTTTTCTTTTTAATCCTACTCCTACTATTAAACTAATTATTTATAATTTATTAGTTTCGATAATAAATAGTTAACAAATATATATAGTGTTAAAATCAAACACTGAATGACCTTCATTTGAATTTTATGATTATGTGGTTTTAGTATATTTTTTAATATTTGTGGTTCTTTTGATAATTGTTCTTCGTGAATTGTTTGAAATTTTTCTTATTTTACAGCTTGATAAAGAGTGCCAAAAATCTTTAAGCTGCCTTTAGAAATTTAGTCTATTCAATTAAGTGAATTCTTTGATCTATGTTTATTAATCAAATTAGGATATTTATTAATAAAACGATATGCTACGTATCATGAATGGAGTGTTTATTCTCTTCAATGCCGTCAAATGATTCTTCTATTTTCAACTATATCTCATTCAAAATATATAGCGGTATTATAATATTCTATATGATGGAATAGTATCTAATTTCTATGGCGATTTTATTAAGTTCATCATTGTTTTTATTTATTTCAGATGGTTGTTATGATAGAGTTTGGCAGTCATTTAGTTCCAATAGTTTTTTTTTCTTATTTTTATGGGATTCTAAAATATAATTTATTATATCCTGACTATTACAATATAAACAAAAACAATTATAAGAGTGACAGAAAAGCAAATAAAATAAAATGGGTAAAGCTCATACTACTTATTTTACAGGCCTGTCCACTGTGAAAATTAAAGATTTGTTTTATTATGATTACATTATTAGGAAAAAAAGTATTAATAAGGGAAAAGTGATGATAGAGAGAGGAATAAAAGTATGTTAAATGAATTCTATGATATATAGTTTGATTCTTGTACTCCTTATTATCTTACTATCTATATACTTTATTTCACTATAATAAGCAATTACTTTAGTAATTGAATTTAAAAGAAACTGTACAGCTAATTTCACATTCATTCGCACTGGTTCTTGTACTAAAAGATGCTTTTCAAAGTTTATACACCGATTTACAATCATGTTTTAGTTTAAATTTAATAATTCCTGAAAAATGTTTTTATCAATATACTTTTAGTTGTAAGTAACCTAAATTTTGTAATAAAGTAATAAAAACATTAAATTGTTAAAAATATTAATTGTCTAAAAATAAATAAATAAATACTTATCAAGTAAATAATTTTTTGTTGGCTGCAAAAAATGTGTCACATTTGCAAGTATGTGTTTCTGTTGCTAACTACATGGAAGATAAATACTTAAATCATGTATTAGTAATAAATATATTTAATATGTTCATTAAACTAATATTAACTGTTGGTCTCATATAATTTACCATTGAAATATAGTATTAATAAATTAACTTTTATAAAAATAAAGTAACAAACTAGTAATTCAGTATAATATGAACTCTTCTATATTACCTTAGAAAAATAATTATGTTGAAACAGTCTCAAGTTTTACCAAACAGAATAATTTCCTCATTGGCTCAGGTGTTGCCAGTTTTCATAAATTTTAAAATTGTTCATTTCAACCCGTCACTTGTTTGCATATAAAATACTATGTTTGGAAGTAACTTAACTTAAGTTACAAGTTACTGTAATGAAAATACTTTTTAAGTAATTAATGATAATTTAATTACATTTTTTTGTAAGTAATTTATATGTAATTTAAGTTACTTTCTTGTAGTTAAATTACTAAATTACTCGTTACTTTTATATAAAACTTAATAATGTATGTATATAATAAAATATACCATATAAGTATTATAAGTAAAATTTTCCCGATTGTGTTTATTATTATAAGAACTATTGACAGTTTGATGATTAAGTGTTATTTTTATCCTATCTTAATGTATCTGTGATGTATCGTTGCGGACTTCTGCGTCTGCACATACAGTAGTCAGCAGTGTTGTAGTTTCTGGCACTAATAATTATTTTAATTTATTTATCAGTTATTAGTTATTATCAAAAAATTTGTTACTTGTAAGTATAACTTAATAAAGATTAATGTGTGACAAAATGAGTATCTGTTATAATTTTATATTATAGATTGTCATTATTTAATATTAATGTATTGTCATATATTGACAATATGGTTATTAAGCTCCAGTTATATTTTTCAAAAATAAGTAATTCCTTTTTAAATTAATTACTATTTGAGTTCAAAAATAATGTAACTTAATCAAATAAAATAAAAATAATTTAAGAATAATTTAGTTACAATTTTGAAAAGGAATTAGCAATATAATTAAATTACCAAAAAAAAAAACAATTTCCCCAATACTGATAAAATGTTATAAAATTAACCACTTGTTTGCTCAATAAAATTAATTTATAAGAATAAAAATTAGAATTCGATAAACCATTTACTTTATCATTAATTTTTATCATTTGTTTTTAAATATAATTCATTATTTTCAATACACAACATTTAACTATTTTGTTTTCTAGTTTTCTATTGCTTCTTTTGAAGATACCCTTTTTGGCACACAAAGGACATTTTATTTCCACTAATCCATCATCTCCAATAAGTCCATATGGAGAGGTAGCTGAGTAGAATTGTCCAATATCTACAAATAATCCCGATAGCTCAATATTGACGCTCAAAATATTTGCTAATTATTCTTTTACCACTTCTTCGTGTTTAACCTCATATTTTGTCGATAGATTTCCTTGAAACGTTCCGTATGTGACGCTTCTATAGTTTTGGCTTGTGATTTTTTGTGAATAGACTAGGACTTTTTTTAACAATTTGTTTGTTAAATAAAAATAAACGATTTGCTCCTGCGTTATAAGTAGTAACATTTTTGAAAAATAACAAAACTACACATAATATTACATAGAACGATTGAAGACTGAAGAGTGAATGAGTGCATATCAAAATTCCAAATTAATAATTGAATGAGACTAGACTCCCTGATTAATACTATTTTTTTCAAGAATATTACTATATCCATTCCTTATCGATCATTAGGCTAATAACCATGGTAATAGATCGTCTACAATTCTAAAAACAGTCTCACACAAGCATGTGTATACACAGGTCACTAAATTGAGTATTGACATTTTTCCGTTTTTTTAAAATCTGTACAAAATAAATAAAAGAGAATGATTTATTTAGTTACTTCCCATGACCCGATTTAAATTTTAAAAATAGGTCAGTATTCGATAACTTTTTTATTAGGTTATGTAGAAAAAATAATTAATGCTTTAAAACTGAATGTATGTGTATAAAATAAAAATACTTTCATGATTTTTGAAAAAGTTAACATATTTTTTAAGCCTTATTGAATACAAAAATTAAGAATCTATTTCCTATATAAACTAGAAAAAGTGGTGAAGAATTCATACGTATTTTTAAAACAATAATTGGACATCAGGAAGTACGTAAACTAATCTTTCGTTTATTGGTCTATTATTACAAAAAATATTATATGTTCCAACCGCCTTAAAGCCCCCGGTACTGGCTATTTATTAAGAAGCAAATTATTGGCAACCGTACTCACATATTGTTTCGGTGTCGTACGATCTTATGAATGTGTAGAAGTGTAAATGATTATTAGTGTGAGAGAATCCCTCTACTACCCATATATCAACGACTCGAACGCACTCGCAGGTACATGTCATAAAACTATTAAATAACGAATTATTGGTTGCAAATTTTGACAGACATAAATGACTTCACAGGAATATGAATAATCTATTGTCAATTTAGTATTTTCAGATAATTACTTTTGATAAACAACAATATTCTACAGACCACAATGAACACAAATTTTTAATTTGATTTTAAATAATAATATAAAATAGTTTATAAAAAAAGCTTAAAATTGTCTTTTTTTAAAAATATATTTAAAAGTTTGGGATTAGAGTATTATAAAACTAAGTTCGATGTGGCCTGTACAATAATTCCCTCTATCAGTTAAAAAAAAAATAATTAAATTTGATTGATTCTACGGGTCAGGATCATTATTCCCGTAGAATGTATTTTTGAAGATAAAATGGCATTAGAACCGGGCGCTTTAAATTGTAGTCAGTTATACCACAGTTGATTACAAATTGCAAATCATAAAAAAAATATTCTATGTTAAATTCAAACAATAAATTAACAAATAAGTAAAATATAAGTAAATAATTATTAATTTTTATAAAATATTATATTAATAAATTACTACAAATTAAAAACAATTCAATAACATTCTTTACCTAACTTATTATATAATATACAAGTTTAGTTGAAAATTGTAATCGGCATTCTACATTGTTAATAATTGTAATTTGTTATTGTACATATTTTAAGAAATGTGTAAATATCAAAAATTATTTAGTAATATTGTTTTCTAAAGTTATGACTTACTGCCATTTAACTAATTAAGGGTTTTTTTTCGTGGCTTTATTTTCCTATAGACAAGGCTTTTTTTCCGTATCTTTATTTGGGAAATTTTTCCGAATAGGTACTGTACAAATAAATAGTAAATTTAAATCAATGACTATCATAAATACACAATGTTCAACAGTTGTTAGTTTTTAAAATGAGTAGTTGTAAGAGAAATACCTGTGCGCAAACCAATGGTAAAAATGCGCTCAAATAAGTTATAATTTTGGTAAATGTGCGCAAACTAAATATAGTTATAGTTGGTAATTACTGTGTATGCTTTAGTGTCTTACGAAAACTACAACTGCCAAACCAAATCAAGCTGTTTAGATTTGTAATTACTAATTATTTTACTGAAACATGGTGGATATATAACTTATTATTTCCAAAATATACTTTAAAAATTCAAAATAAATTAAATTTATATATAATTTATTAATCACGCACGATGCAAAAAAAATTAAAAGATATCTTCTCTATATCCGAAGACTGAGTTACGACATCGTTCATTTACATAAATATTAATAAAAAAGTCACTGAACTGGCCATTTAATTTAAAATATTTGAATACTATGATAGACACCTAGCCATAGCCTTAGCTCGCAATTGTTGATGCTGTCAAACAGCTATAAGGAAGATATAATTGCTGTTCTGTATAATATCATGGCATAGTTAAGTATGGATTATGGTTTTAAATATTTTTATAAATGTCTCAATTTCACCGCCCCATGAAGTGTAGGATACTATTTTGATAATTTTTAACGAACTGATTGTTGATTACTTAATGTGTCCAAATTAAACATCTGTCGAATAAAACTCAGTATTTTCCCATTTTTTGGCAGTCTTTTTATTGGCTATCTAAATTTTATTTGATTTGATTTTTGATTCTGACGCTTTTATATTTTTTTTTTTATACATTGAGTATGCAGAATTTTTATGTGAAAACATAAAACAAGTTTTTTTCTCTAATTTTCGATGTTGTTAGTTATTTGTAATAAATTTTGTAAGGTAGATAATAAATTAATTTTAGTTATAGATAATATGTTTTCAATCTTATACCAAAAGTTGAAATATCTTGCAAAAAAGACTTGTATTTTACTGGAAGTTATGTACAATGTCATTAATTTCAATAAGGAAGAGGGTTATAAGAACGTTGATTAATAGCTCTCATAATAATTCCATGACTTTATTTTGGACTGCTCTACATAAAATATCAAACTTTTGATATTCTATCCATCTGTTTACTATACCCTTAAAGTTTAAATCTGGCACTGGTTGTAAATAGCTATTCATTAAATTAAATGTACATTATAATGGATGATAAAATTAGCTAAGTAACTTAGTCATATTTTTAAAAGTGGATATTATTAATACAGAGTAATTTTATACTATCATTAAAACTATTTATATATCCTGTGCACAGATGTAAATAATAAACTAGATTGCTAAAGCTAACTATTGATAAGAGCCGATGCCGAAAAAATGTCATGTTGGTTGTGGGCTCTGTATGGTATTATCATAACACATTATTAAAAATAATTGTAAATATTTCTGAGTTCATGATAATATAGATATTTGTGGTATTATCACAACCTTAGATCATATAATTTATATAGTCTTAGATCGTGTATATGATACAAGTATATTATATATGATTGAAGATTACAACGATAAAAATTAATAAAATACCTTAGCCCACAACCTACATGGCGAAAAAGCGATGTCGCCCGGCCTGTTTGACAATGTACAGTAGTTAGTAATTTAGTTTATTATCCATATATCTGTGATTCTGTGTATTAACATTTGTAGTTCTATGCATATTCCTATAATTTTATGTATATCTGTGATTGAAAATTAATTCATATTTTGGCACCAAACCATTTTCTATTGGTTTTTTACAAATTACTAGTAAGGGGCTGGATAGGCAAATATATTGACATTTAGCGGTTTATTATGTCGCCACACATTAATTTCAATAGTGTTTCAAGTATTTTTATCCATAATATTTAATTTTGTTGAAATTGCTCTATTTTCCTTCATGTTTGTATTGTAAATCTATTACATGGGCATATCGCTTCTACTAAAAACTACTTTAATGGATATTGTTGTGCTGAATAAAAAATTAAATCTTAATACAAGATTTTAACAGTTCTAAAAATGTCCTTTATAATCTAAAATATTTTCAATATTCTTTTCAAACTAATGTTTGCACTGACCGTTGAATACTGAAGAAACTTCTTTGAATTCTGGTGTTGTAGAGTTCATCATCAAATGTTTGGTTTTTATAGATTTATTGTATATTTTAAAGTTACTTATACTGTCGATATAGTTAACGTTATCGTCCCTTAAATTTGACGATTGCTTATTCAACGGCTCAACAAGAATATCGGAAACAATACAACATATGAAATACCTTGTAAAATAATTTATAAAATAAATATAAAAAAAAATACCTATACATTGAATTATTTATTTTAATGAAATAATTATTTAAATGCTTACCATGTTTGTTTTTCTTATGTCCAATACGGTCAGATTTGTATTTGAAAGTCACAATACATTTACTGCATTGCAAACGAACTCTTGTGTATTTTTTCATGATGTGATAAAATGTTTTTACACGTAAACGAACATACACAATTGATATATTTATACATTTTAAAATGATTTGATGTACGATTTGGAAAATTAATGGTATAACAAGTCACTAGTTATAATAAATAAGTTAACACAGTAGTATAATATAAAAATTGAATGATGTAGCCATTGTAAAATTTATGTAAAGCGCTAGAGAATATTATTTTTTAATTTAAATAAATGATATTATCTTTATTCACAATTATAATTTGTTCTTTTAGTACCTATAATATTTTTTTTACATTTTTGTAATTTTAAATATTAATGAATATCTCTGTACTAGATAACATTGTTTTGATTATAATTTATATGATTTTTAGAATTTTATATTTTGTTCTATACTTATATAATATGTATTTATGTGTGACTGATATTATTATGCTATAAGAGTAACAATAGCTATTTGCTTTAAAAAAAATAAAATTAAAAAAATATATTACAATCAAATTAAAAAATCTTAAACTTATATACATAATAGCCAATAATTTTATAGTTCGAGTTCAAGCAATAGTGAAATATTCGGTCTTTGGTTGTCACCATTCCCCCATGTTCCGTATTTTTTTTTTTAAATCATTTACAATTATTATAGTGGAGAAATATGTAGGTATGGCATCAATCTGGCAGGTCTGGATACCAAAATATTATATTTTTTTAATGTTTTGTTTAGGCTACTGAGTGCGGTCTATAAGAATATTTATTAATGGTGTTATTTACTTTTTATTTAAGTGGTTAACACATAATTAAAACAGTTAATATAACAGAGTGATAATAGTTTAAAGATATGAAATTATTGAATAATTAATATAATCTCTATATTAACAAATAGGTATTATAGATTAATAGTAATCTATAGTATTTTATAATAATAAGTACAAACACAAACAATGATAACCCAATTTCATATAGATTAACTCTAAATGCTACAATAAAAGTTATAAATTATAAATTATAACACATTTCTCAATTATTAAATATTGTACTACATTTGCACTTTTTCTCATATCTACATTTTAGATTGTGAGCAAAGCAATAAATATATTAATCATATAATAATTGGTGTTTTTTGGGTGATATGTTCTAAGGTTAGTCAGAATTGACTCAGAAATTAATAACAATGAAATATGATATAAATATAAATTATATACTATTATAATAATTTTTGGCAAAAATTACTTCCATCTACTTTACTTAGTCATGCCATAAGTTCTGTCCCTTATACAAATGTCTATATTTAATAAACAAAATAAAACAAATGTAAAAATCTAATGTTTTTTATTCTTTATAAACTCAGTGACTAAAAAAAACTAAATACTATTCAAAATGTCCACCATTTGCATTTATACACTTCTTCAAACGATCTGGCCACTCGTCTATGACAGCACGCACCACTTCCAACGGTATTGAGGCAGCTGATTTCACAAATCGGCTTTCAAGGACTCAATATTTCTATGGGGCTTAGAGCAGGCATTCTCTTCTAAAATATTCCACAGTCTGTAATCCAAAGGATTGAGGTCTGGACTTCCTGAGGGCCAATCTTGAGCGGCGATAAATCCTGGTAAATTGACCTCCAACCAGCGTTGTGTCGTTTTTACTTTATGTGCAGGCGCTGAATCTTGCTGAAAGGTCCAGTTTATTCCTGCAAACAAGGTATCATTTAAAGGTTTCACTACCTTTTCTAAAATATCACATTGATAGTTAACCGCGGGTGTTTTGACTCCCTGCTCACAGAAATGCAGTTGAGTAACGCCCTCGTATGACATTCCCCACCAAACCATCACTGAGGCTGGATGATATCCTCTTTCTACTCTTTGAGTTTTTTCAGCAGCTTCCCGAGAGTTGTGAGCATAAACTCTATCATTTTGACGGTTAAATTTTTCTTCTACAGTAAAAATTTATTCATCTGTAAACAGTATTTGTCTGTGACCATTTTTCGCATACTGCTGAAGTAACTTCTTCGCTCTTATCACTCTAATTTTACATAAAGCGTCTGTCAACCGCTGACCGGTACTTCTTCGATAAGCACCAAGGCCAAGGTCTTCTTTAATTATGCGTGACATGGTTCTTGGTGGAATTTTCATTTCTCTAGCCATGATTTTTTGTTTACGGAGTGGATTTCTGCGAATCCTCTGTGCGACAGCTTTGACTGCTGCATTTGTTCTTGTTTCACGTGGACGTCCACTTCTTGGCTTGTCATCTATAGTATTCAATTCGTTAAACAGTTTAATGGTCCGATAAATAAATTTTTTCGTTATTTTTAACAGTTTTAATAAGTTAAAAATGTCTATTGGTGTTTTATTACACTTAAATAACGCAATGACAGCAATACGATTTTTTTTAATACCCCATTCTATGTTTAATACGTGACGTGAACTATCGTACTAACCAAAAATAGTAGATATGACACTTATTGAAAATTATATTCATAAACAATGTCATTAGTGTTATCATAAAATATATATAGAACAACTGATAAATAGGGACAGAACTTATGGCATGACTAGGTACTACTTTATTGTAAGATAAATTATTACAGTAGCAAAATAAATATATTATATTATTATATAATCATAATATACTTAATAATGGTCTGACAGACCACTCAGAATCATTTTCTGTATGCAATGATATCTTGGAATTTAAATTTAACATATACATTACAATGACTTGCTTAATGACAGGGTACACTCAAGTAGTTGATGTCTACTATACAGCAGAATAGTTATCTACATACACACTTTTTTTGGAAATAAAACGTCTCGACTTTATTTATGTACAAATAAAATGTGCAGAGAAATATCTTGGCAAAAAAATTATGATTTTAAAATTCTAGACAAGCATCAAAAAAATTTTTTTTACTAAATTTACTATGCAATTTTTATTAATTACAGTATTAATTACAGTAGCTACAATAATTATGTGTCATAAAGAATTAGCACCATGCCGTAATGTCTTTAAAATAGAAAAACCTGCAAACTTGAACATTTTTAAAACTAACAATTCCTTTATTTTATGATATAAAAGTACTGAAAAATAAATTATATTATTACTTTAATATATTAATTAATTCGAAGGACCAATCAAAATTAAATCGATGTATTCTTTATAAAACTGCGCCTGAGCTTACAGTTGTTGGCAATATATAGTTCCATGACGTGTTGGACATCAAATAGGCAACCTAATGTGCATGATGAGGCTTATGACAACTGACTAGGGGAAAAGAACTGAGATACAGTCGATGGTGATTTTAGTTAAGGTTTTTACCCATATTTACTTAAGTAATTTATTTATTAGATAATGTTAGAATATCAATTAGAAACTCAAAAATTTTAAGATTGAAGCATCATCACAAATGATTCATCCTTCTACCATATAAACATTATAAACTAATAGACGCCTTATTATATACTTTTACAGAAACAATTATGTAGCCCACATATTTAGTGATTTGACGTTACGTTTGGGTAAAAGAATTAATAATAATAATTATGAATAATAAGTAATAAATACAAATACTTAATACTAATATAATGACCTTAGTATCCGACTTGTAATAATCTAATATACTATTATTGTCCTGTGAATAACTAATAAGTAATAACACTGTTAAATAAATTGGTTCATTTGTAATAATATATATATAAGTAAATTGTAAGTATATTTTATTAAAAAAATTAGTAATATATTGTTCTGCATATAATTGTACTCAAAGATATACAAAAGAAGTTTCTTTTCATGGGCAAGTCCAAAAGAATTATCTACTATTTTTAATTCAATTTAATATAAACTACATAACTACTATTTATTTAAAGTTTTCCAAAAGATGTTAAGTTAAAAAAAATGAATCCAAGTTATATGAAAGGATAATTTTATACTAAGCAAGCAATCTAAACTTTGTTCTAAGCATTTTACCAGTGACTGCTATGATTTAAATCCTTAGTTTTCTGAAAAAATTAAGAAATGATACAATACCTTCAATATTTGATTTTCTTACTCATTTAAATAAAAATACAAATCCAAGAATACCTCCAACAAACAGACAACACAATATAATATCAAATAATATCAATGATTCATTGCAGTAAGTATAATTTTTTAAATAAATCAAAACATTTTTAATTACACTAAAAGTTTATTTTTAGAAAACTAGATCAACATTCTCAAGCAAATCTTACAAAAACCTGTTCAAGCGGTAGAAGATATATTGGTGACTTTACTCAGGATGATATAACAACACCTAAGAATAGTAAAAAATTTTAAAATTAACAATAAAGAAACTTACTTGCTGCTAAAAAGAAGAGCATCAAAACACTCCAAACATTCAAGCATCGTGTTATAAAAAAAATTAAAGACTTGAATTCATTCGTTAGTCATCTTAAGACAAAATTTATGATCTCTCAAAAAATCTTAACTGTACTAAAAGTAATTCTATAGTTCATATGTATAAGGTGATGAATCAAGCATATTCACCCCATTTTTCTTTTTTAATAAAGCAGTTATTCTGCAAATTCTGATTTTTTGGAATTTTTAAATATATTTATACATAATGTTACCAAATTTTGAAATTACCAAACCGTGACATTATATTGAATAGCCTTTTTTTTTGCTTATATGGAAATAAGTATAACCTTTTTTTAATTTATTTATTAGACAATAAAACTTTTTTACATTAACTTAGTACTTACTAATATTGTTATTACTCATTAATTTTATTGATACTTTTCTTCATTTAAATAAATTTTGAAAAAAAGGATAAAAACAATAATATATAATATATATTTATTTATTTTTTAGAATTAACGCCTGTCAGTTTTTTACAAAATAATACATAGGGAGTAAATACAAGATATATAATGTAAATAATCATTTTTAACTTTTTAACTTAGTATACAAATGATTTATTTCTTTTCCTGTATAAATTATTGTAGAATATTTTAGTTTATATTTGAAATAAGAACAATCAGAAGGTACAACATTATATCACTGGGAACCATATCTATAAAAATATGGTCTATTATAGTTTAGTTTTCTCTCAGCTTCTATTAACCAAGACAAACTTAATGACCAATCAGGACACTGGGACATGCCGTTAAAACTGGGATGAATGGCAACTCTACGTATACAGATTATTTTCATATTCTTGAAATTTTATATAAGAAAGAAGTGTGTTGTAAAAACATAAACTACTGTTTTTCAAATGAGAAAAACCTCTTTTCTACATTAAATTATTTAGTGGATAATAAATAAAAATCAATGTAGATGTAAATGGGTGTGATGATGCTTGGTAAATCTATCTAAAACTATTTATTTTAGTGTAAGTACTATTTGTTTTAGTGTAGATACTATTTATTTTTTAATATTGTTAATAAATGTTTTTTTTTGTGTTTGAACTAAAACTAGTTATAAATAAATATATATATAAACTTTATGCTTAGTTACTACTAATTATTAATTCCTTCACTTCATCAAGTTTTCTTTCATTTTGCCTTTCCTATAAAATTGTTGTGTATCATATTTATGTATTATTGTATTTATTATTTTAGTTGATTATTATTTAATATTTAAGTATTAATTTTGTTTTAAATATGTTATATAATTAATAATATAATCAAAGTGTATTGTTACATTTTGGCAATATGTTTTATATTATTTTATGTTAATCAAATTAACATTTTAACTAAACAAAAAGTATAAAACCACTAACTAAGTTTAACTTTACAATATGTTTAGTTCAACCACATGTAAGTTAAGTTTAAATTTATTTATTTCATGTGTCTATGACAAAGTCAACAAAACAATTATTTCAGTAGGTTTTATAAAGAAAAATTAAAAATCATTATCCACCAGAACTAAGGAGCTTTGCTTTAACATTAAATTTTTATTCTTCAAAAGCATATTGTTATGTTAGGAAAACATTTAATAATGCATTTCCTCATCTAAGAACAATTCAAAAATGGTATGAAAGTGTTGACTGTTCCCCTGGATTTAGCAAAGAAGCTTTAATTGCTCTTTAAAACAAAAGTAAAAGAAGCTAAACAAATTAGTAGATATGTTGTGTATTCACTGATGTTAGATGAGATGTCCATTAGGAAATAAAATATAATGGATAAGCCATAAGTTTTCTGGATGTTGATTTTGGAGCTGATATTGCTAATATAGTACTGATAGTACACCAGAAGCTAAAGAAGCTTAATACGATTAAATACTTACATCAAATTGTTTGCTGATTTAAAATTGCAGATTTAACTTCAGGTCTAATACCTATCATTAGAAGGTATTAAAGTTGAAAATTGTATATTTTTTTTAACTACAAAATAATTTTACATTTTTTTAGTGTTTTTGAATTTTAATACATCTTATCACCGATTTAATTTCAAACTTTTTATAAAATAATAACTGTCCATCACAACTTACTGTATTTTTGATACTTTTTTAATTTCCAATAGTACAGCTTATGATGAAGAACATTTATACAATTTTCAAGAACTTGGTTATACAATAAAGCAATAAAAATATTATGTATGGATAAAAACTAAAAAAAAAAATATTTTTCTATAAACATTTCAATAAAACAAATTTTGCTTGGTCAAAAAACTAGAACATTTAAATACAAGGTTTCTCATAAATAATTCATACAGAAACATAAAAATAATAAAAAATATATATTTTTTATAGACATTTTACGTTTAAATTTGGGCGAAATTGGAAAGATTTAAACGAGGCATAACTCTCAATACTTTTTTGTATATTATTATTTGCACAAAAACGTGACATTTTCAAAACATTTATAATCATTTTATAGTATTGTAACCTATTCAAATCGTTCGATATTGAGTTAAATAATTAACAATAATAAATTATATAAATATAAACTATTATATTAATAATTAATAAATGCAATGTTTTCAACAAAAATTAAATCAACCTATCGTAATACTAATAGTGAAATAAATTACTTTAATATAATAAAGCATATCATGAAATATACTTAATACGAGTATATGCAGACAACCGTCTTTGCTTTACAGAATCATTTTTCGTTTCGTTTTTCCTTACTGAATGACACGTGTGATATACTTAATACTTATAGATACTGCAGTACAACAGAGAAATTACCTGCTACATTTCCACATTTTTCACATTCATTTTATAAATATATTTTACATGATCTTCTATGCACGTCGTACTTAATTAATAATATATTTTATCTGAAATATTTTACACTTGGGGTATTTTTTATTTTTTAAATTATGAATCTTATGTTTACATACAGTGCATTTTACACTGGATTTTTTGAAAATTTGATGCATTTATAATGGTTTATAAGTGCACTTTCAATGGATAATAATTAATTTTTTTAAATGGTGCAAAATGTCATAATTAGTCTTCGAATGAACATATACGGACATTTCACGTCATTACTCATTAAATAAAATTTCTGAATTTGACATGATTATGCTTTTTCTAAGACATATAGTATACTGATAAAAAATATAAGTCAAAGAGATAAGAATTAAGGGCTTTTAATATAACTTTCTAACAGTACTACTCCTACTAGATCTGGCTTAAGAGAGTCTGCTTTTTGTTTAACACATCTTAGAGTTTATAGATCGACGACGTCAGTATAGGTACTAGATACAGATGTATAAATTGCTGAGCAATATTAAATTGATAGGCATTTATATAAAATGTATTTTGTTATCGTGAATATAGTGACAAATTAAAATATAAGCTTTTTGTGTATCATTTGGTGTAATATATTTAATAACAAAAAAATATTTGATGAAACCTCTAAATACCGCACACTTTTAGTCGCTGAAATTTTGTCCCCTATTCAATGGGTTTAGTTTGTTCTCAAAAAAAAACGTCCAATATTTGAAGGTGTTCGTTAGAGTAGGTTTCACATGAATGTAATAAATGTAACGTATACACGTCTATAGGTACAATGTACATATTATATTATACATGCAAATTGTTCATGTACAATATACAAACATTATATTACAATGCTTTCATGTCTTCAGAAATATTGCGTAATGGTAACAAATTGATAGGAGTTAATATTCACAAGTAACGTGACGGTCAGCAGTTTAACTATGGGTCCTCGGTTGTTACGCCAACTGCTTGACAAAATGCATTAGTACACATTTGAATTTCAAATGTTTATGAAAAAAAATTGTGCATTATAATATATTTTATTTTAAAGATTTTTTGGTTTATTTAATAAGCTTATGACTTTATAAGGAAAACGTATTACATTTTCAAGGCATAGATAGATATTAAAGGTTTTAAGTTTTATTAATTTTTAACCACAAAATAATAGGTGATTCAAATAAAAAAAAATTGTGACTTGGTATATTCGATTCTTTTTGATGACTACTATACAAGCTTTTTGACTAAGAATAAAAAATATTATTGGCATATAATTTATATATAATAACAATTAACAATATATTTTTATGAAAATAAAATTTTTAATTATAAATGATTATATATAAAAAATGAGCCAAAATATTTAGTGAAAACCTAGTTTTTTATTTTTTAATTACAAAAAAACTAATTATTTTTAAAAATACTGAGAAATTTTAATTTCTACTATTGACCTCACAAAAGTAAAATTACAAACTATATAAAATAGTTTAAATTTATTTATTAATTAATTTATTTTTTTTATTTCTAACTTTTCATAACTATACAGTTTTCTAAAAAAAAACTATTTCAAACCTCCATCGACCCTCCCACCGCTCAGAAACTAGATTATACTTTTTTTAGAGATATAACCTGATCTCAAATTTTACCATTATCAAATATTTTTTCTGGAATTTTTTACTTTCCGGACGTTCAGTTATTAGTTTCAGTTATTTGATTCAATTTAATAATTTCTCTCAACATTACGCCCCGTTAACTTAGATTTCAATTTGGTTGTATTCTACAATTATTAATTTCCGGTCATTCTATAGGCCGGAATTTGAATTCCCAATTTAGTACTAACTAACTGCCCAGCTTGTTCTTTTTCCAAGGCTTTTTATAGACGCCCGTTGTGAAAACAATCTGACGGCGAAGGGCAACGATGAGAATACAATATGTATTAGGAACGTATGCTGTGATCGTAACGACCGTTGTACGAGTAGTTACTGCCGCTATCGCAACCACTGGCGTAGTGGCACCGACACCGCCGCCGAAACTGAAGAATAGTAGTGACTATTGCATGAGACCCTAGTACTCCATCCCCGAGAATACAATCGTCAGGTGTTAGCTTATTGTTTTGCCAGTAGCGCCATCCATTTATATACAGGGTGATTAAAAATTTTTAATACAGTCATTCTATCACATAAATATTCAAAATACAGACCAATGTGTGATACGAAAGTTTTTTTGATTTAGAAACATCTAAAATGATTTGTGAGTTTTGTAATTTTTTACAATATATTAGGGGTTTATTTCTTACGAAGTCAACTTTAGAAATTCAAATGAAACCTATACATTTTTTTTAATACATTCTGTGCTCAAACCACGTTAATTAATGCAAAACTCTATGCTCAAAAGATATATAAATAAATAAATAAATAAATATAAATATATAAATTTTTAGAATTGACCGCCCAAAACATCTAAAGTATTGTACAATTATAAAATACAGCACAAAACATTCTAGACGTTTCTAAATAAAAAAAAACGTTCGTATCATATATTTGTCTCTATTTGGAATCATTAAAATGGTCGTAACATAAATTTTGAATCGCCTTGTATATATAAATGAAATTCTGTTGGTTGGGAAACGCATAACTTGAAAACGGACTGAATTGCGTTAAACAGAGAATAATAACAACGGAAATACAACGGGCTAAAACGATTTTATTCTGGGATCGGTACCAGGATCACATGCACTAGTCGCTACTATTCTTCAGTTTCGACGGCGAAAAATTCAACACAATCAACCAACAATAGTAATAGTTCTGCTTCAGTTACATTGATATCACCGCCCTTGGCCGCCGTGGCCAAGTATATCTTAGTCCGTATTGGCGTCTCCCTGAAACGTGTTGACGTATCACGCTAATAATCGTAAATATATGAAATGTTCACAAAATGTTGATATTATCATTTTCTACACAACATCAAAATATTTTGTCTTGTTATGAGCTATTTTTAGACATAGCAAAATTTCATTATATTTGTTTTTGTTGATAAAAAAATGTTAGTGTGGTCAAAAAGCTTAAAAATTTAATATAAGATTCCTAATCATTGTAAAAATATACAGACACAATTATTTTTTGTAGTTAAAATGTTTATTATGTTCAATTTTTAAAATTCAGGAACAAAGTTTCTCGTACATAGTTCATATTGTAACCAAAAAATTTAAAAAATATAAACCATAGTTTTTTTTATAGATATTTAATTTAAATGAAATAAGATTTAAATAAAACAATGATTTTAGTTATTTCGTATACATTTTAAAATATTATTCATGGGTAGTTGAAACTTTTAATGTATGCAATTATATTTTAAACACAGTGGAAATTTCAGATGCAATATTTTAGGCAAAAATTAATTCAACCTACCTATACCATATTATTAATATTTAAATTAATTATTTTTATAGCGATAATACCTAATACACTTAGTTATGTAGGCTGACTGTTTTTGCTTAAAATCGTTTTTCGTGTATAATGATTTTATATTATTGAATTCAAATTAAACACATCCATTACAATGGCCCCACTCGACATCCACTGTATAGCAAAACGGTAACCCATTTGTTGACCTATTTTTAATCTGGATGTTTAAGACATCACATTCAGAAAAACCGGCTACGTCTCTTATTTTCTACTTATATAGTATTGAACTATATTGCTAATAGTAAAACTAATTACTCATTTATAATAGAAATGATATCATAAGATATACTAGATAATAATATATAGGCTGAATGTAACACAAGGTTTCTCGTAAATTGTTCATATAGCATTTAAAAAAAATCGAAAATACATATATATAATCCTATATATATGTAGGCGTTTAAAGTTGGAATGTTGACAAATATTTGCAAATTTTTTCATATTTAAAATTGTATAAAGTGTTCATTTTTTAATAGAATTAAAATCTTAAAAAATTCTCATAACCTTATAAATGTAGTTTTATTAAAAGTTTTTATTACATAACATGTTAATTGTTAATTATTTTTTAGTTGAGTCAAAAAAATCAATTTATTTGCAAAATTTAAAACGGATTGAAAAAAAAAATTTTCCAAATTGGACGATTATTTTTATAATAATTTAGCAATGTAAATCAAATTAACAAACAGAAATTGGTGGGAATAAAAGAATATTATTATTGTTCTATTCTCCGTTATTGATAATTTACAACAGTGCACTCGTCAAAAACCGGTTATGGATATGGTGGCGGTTGATCTTGCGGGTCAGGAATAACAAACGTTATTGAACGCTGCCGTAATAGAAATGAAGTATCACCAGTCGCCTATAATTTTATGCAGTTTTCCTATTCAGCGATACGGTAATGTCATGAAGCTAAGTAAAATAATAGAAGCATAGTATGTATACACGACCGTGTTTATATATTGTAAACCGAACATTGCCATTTAAACAATGTAAATATTTTGGTGTAGACCAGTGGTTCTTAACGGGGGCGGTACCACCCCCTTAGGAGCATTTCGGTCTCTCTAGGGGGCGATCGTTTTGAAGGGGACGTTGAGGGGGCAGTGAGCTTTTCAAACTCGGAGATTAAAAATGATACAATTTATTAATATTTAATATTATATAACAACACTACAAATAATTCATGTCATTGATAGGTATAATTTTTATATTTTATAATTTTTTTTTTCATAGGTAGTTAAGTAATTCTTTTTGTATAGTAAAGTAAAATGTTTATGTTAAATGGTGTAAAATATAACCATTATTATCTAAAAATAAGAGTTTTTACTTTAGTTGATAATGTTATAATAAACTAATGAATAAAAAAATGTATATATATATGTATATAAGAAAAAGTTTTTATTTTACATGAGGGGGCATGGGGGCGTTAGCAGTTAGTTATTACGATAAAGGGGGCGTTGAACTAAAAAAGGTTAAGAACCACTGGTGTAGACGTATCAAAAATTGCATCGGCTATATACTTTTGTAATTTTCAAAGGCAATAGTTGAATAATGTTATTACATATGTTATAATATATAAGCAAAAAATACTCCATATTTTAGTGTTAATTTTATAATATTTCCGCAATTAACACGCTTCGAAATATATGTTACACACATACAAACCATAGAATAAGAATATACTCGCACACACATAGTCAAGCGGTCCGGCGTGTAAATGTATTACCCACCGCAAAACTTACAGTAGATGGCAAAATTTATAATTTAAATTTAGTTATTTGTCACCATGGCCAATGCTTAATCTATGACAGAAGCCCTTTATATTTCCATAATTATACATAAAAATAATTAGGTAAGATGTAACGATGCATCTATACATTTTGAGCGCTGGCCTAGTGGTGGCAAAGATATTGATATTATTGTAATGAAATAAAAATAAAGCAATAATAAAAATATATATAATATAAATAAATAATATTAAAATATAATTTTAAAAAAAACTAATGATATTCCAATAAAAACACTCCGTTAACTTCGTTTAAAAAAATACTAAGAAAAAAACAAAAATAATTACTTTAACATGTGTGATATATGGTAGAATCTAAGTAAATTGTGTAAAGTGTAAAATATATTTAATAGTAATTAATCCAAATTTAATAAAAATTAATTATTTTTATTTATTTATTACATGAATTATTTTAACTGAAATTAATCTAAATTTAGTTAACTTGGCCGGAAGAACACTCAGTGAATCATATTCTTGGAACATGTAAATATGCTTAAAAAAAAATTTTCACGAACATATTTTTGGTAAGACATCTTCCTGACTCCTAAGTTTTGTAAGTGTAAATATTAATATATATAGTAGTATGGAAAGGTGCACTGAAAAAGGATTTTCCAAAACACTCGTTTAAAAAAGGTTCAGGTGCATTAATGTCCTATGGTCGATTGTTGTTTTTGACGAGTAAAAATTTTTAATTTGGTTTCAATTATTTGCATCAATGGATGACAAACAAAATATCAACGTGTGTTGACAACTAAGATAGGTATACATTACATTTGATTTTTGAACAAGAATCAAAATAAAAGTTACTACAAAATATAACCAAAATATGGTTATGCTTTATATTTATAATATTTTCATCTTATGACCAGTTTATTATTTTAAAGTAATATTACATTTTACAATTACAATGTATCTTTTGAATTTAGGTAGGTGCCTACTATTATTTTATTAGTATAGGGACATTTTTCGTATCTCATGTAATTACAACTTTTACATTTTACATTTTACATTGTACTTTTACATTTCATTTTAACACCTAACATTTTGCTGCCAATGAGGCATTAATACCATGTCACCGTATAATAAGTAGTATAAACTATAGTCTTTAAGCTATTATATATACGTTGTATAATAATAATGAGTAGGTTTATCTAGTTCAGCTAAATTATAATATCGCCATAGTATATTTTATTTTGAAGAAAACAATAATTGATATTCAAATTTTTCATAAAGTTTAAAAGAAAAAACAAATTGTTCCTTCTAAAATACTAAAGTTGTTGTCAGTTTTGATTTTGTTCCACATATTGGCATATATATTTTAATATTATTAACTATTTATTATGTTTTTATACTTATAAGATCAATAAAAAAAAAAAAAAAAATAGTAAAATTATTTGATAAAATAAATAATAATTATTACATTTATATCCATAAATATAACTTATAAGTGTTATCATAAAAATTAAAAATATATTATAATTTTATCTACTGGAAATTTCTGCATAGTGTACCTGTGCACAGCCTTATGAATACGTTAGTGCAAAATCTTTATTATTTTATAGTTATAATTAACAATAAAATATTATCATACTATATATAAATAATACTATATTAATATATAAATATTTATTTAATCGATGATTTCCTATCCCATTATATAGAGGTGGAGTATAAACTATCACTATCTTAGAGTTTTTCATATAATATTTTGTTTACAAATTAATACGGGCGGATTTCATTCGAATCAATAAAATATCCATGATATATTATTATAATAAATTATCGAGAAATTACGTTGACAAAAAACACGTCACAGTTGGATGAAACCCTAGTAGTTTTGGAGGACAAATGGTCATAGTGGTCACACAATGTCGGCGTAATCAGCAGAACCAGTTTATTGTACGATATAAGTGAGGACAAAGTAGCGCAGTGTCATACAGTGGATTGTGATTCACACAGTCATCAGTTCGATTCATAGTGCTATGTACCTGGCGATACATAACTTTTATGACTACCAACAATGACCTCGAGGGTAAGGGGGAACAATGTACGCTTCAACATAAATAATTATTAAACCGTAGAAGCGTTGGGAAAAGGCAGGGCATGAGCGACTATAAAATTATTTACTTAACATAAGAAATTCTGAGAAAAAGGACCAAAGAAATCGTGAACCTAAATCAAACAAGGCAGTTTCGAATGACCAGCGATTTCGAGAAATTATCTAAATAATAAAATATTTAAACTAAATAATGTAATATCATGCTGGGCATATTAGTTGTAATAATAAATGAACTAACAGTATCCATGGAGTTATCGCCACTCGGCGACAAAGCGTGGGCAGTCGGCATTTCCTACATAGAATAATATAATATCAATTCATAATATTATATTACTAAAAAATACTAGGAATTCAGATAACGTGTGAACTAGCCGCATCCGGCGAGTTATCGCCGCTCGACGACAAAGCGTGGGCAGTCGGCATTTCCTTTATACACGACAGACCAAATGAGGTCAGCATTATCTCACGAGGGTGACGTAGGTACCGATAGGAGGAGTAG
>JACXSJ010000969.1:0-16435 GCA_014851325.1 Pentalonia nigronervosa | reverse complement strand
CCCACTCCACTGGGGATGAAGACACACTGTCTCTTCTTGGAGATGTGGGGCAGTATTATGCATATAGAGATATATACATAAACTAATAGATCATATGATCTCCCTACACCCACTTGTGATAAGCATTGTCGAAGACCTTGAGGTCGTTTCAAAAAACATTAGAAAAAAAAATATAGCAAGTGATGATCCACTTTTCTCCGGTCTGCTTCTTCTTAATTCGTTTCCATAGCCATTCTTACTGCATCCAAGTCACCTATACACATACAATTATCAAATTTAAATCTCAACTTTTTTTCCTAATACTTTGTCTACAAATTGGTGACAGTTTTACACTACTTCTAAGTACTAACCTTACTTACTACTCTAACACAGAAGTCAGCAAACTTTTTGATATCAAAAGTCAACAAATAAATATACATTTTTCACAGGTTATAATTTAAATATTATATCTTATTTTAAACAAAAATATATAGTCATATCAAATTTAATTTATTTAAGTTCATAACTGTTTATTCATTATCAGTATTAAAGTATAAGTAATGTGATATATATATATATATATATAAGATTTATGGATGAGTAACTACTTTGAATTATGAATTAATTTTACATTTATTTAACTTATTATGTCAACATACTTAATGTTCAATTATAATAGGAATATGTCAACTTTTTACTTGAAAATACAAACATATTGTGAACTTTTATGAATTTCTATAAAAATAATAAATGTTTATGTATTTTTCATGATTCTATATGCCTATACAAGAAAATTACACTGATAAATACGTATTTTATACTAATTATAAGTATGTCAATTAATGTGTAATTTATACATTATTATACATTATATAATCCGTATATAATAATAAATTTACTACACAATCTCTGATCTCTGATCTCAATCAAATGGCAAATATATTAGTTAATAAATATACAACAGTGGTTTTTTTATCGACTATTTAGATTTTGTTTAATTTGAAATCATAAAATAATTATATGAATTTATGTTTAGTTATGTTATTTAAACAAATTACAAGATTGGGATCAATTTATCAAATATTACATATATTTATGCTCAGGACGTCATACTTTTGAATTTTTTGTTACGTTTATTTTTTTGTTAAACTTATACTCAGTGGCGGTTTATAGGCGTTGGCGAATGGAGCGAGACAATACGTAATATTCCTCTGTCTTAGAATTATAAAAATATAATAATACACATATTTTTATCTTACCAATATTTAATTGCTTAAAAAATGACAACCGATTTATTAGTTGTATAAAACATAATGTTATCACCGGATATAATACTCTTTACGAGCGTTTGAATTGAAAAGACCGAAGAAAAACCATTTATTATTGAAATTAATATAATTTTTTTATTGTTAAAATGCTAGCATACGATCGCATTTTGAATTATCCGCACGCACACTATCAAGCACGTCGCTATGTGTATTTGGATTTTCGTATACGGCTCGGACGACTTCCCTACATGTCGACCGCTTTTACACATACATGAAACTTGCGTATGGGATCCTAGTACTATACACAACTATACGCGCGTCACACAAAAGTCCTGAAACTGCTGCCACCTAACCTTATATAGTATTTTGTTTATCATAAACATTATTAAGTTCCTTAGTCCATAATATCAGCAAACTTACAATAGTGTTAATTCTAATAGTATTAATAGTCCAAAGCAACAAGCATCAAATATATTTACAATGGACGATAAAATAGTTGATGCAACAAAATTAAGTGATGAATTAATTGGCATAAAAAAATTAAATCATTCACTGTTTGGTTCAGATTCTTTAAATAATATTAATGAAACACCCAATGATTTAAATTATTATTATTTTATTGTGTCTCTGGTGTGGTATTTGTGTTACATGAATATATTTTGCATGTATAATCAATATTGTAAACAATGTTGGCCTGATTATGGCCACTTGATCATGAACCCACATGTCACAAAATTTATAAAATATATTTATGTAACTAACAACTATCTTAGGTGCATATGTATTAATTATGCATAAATTAAAATAAATACTTAATGTTATTGAGTTGATCATTGCAAGCAGTAGTAAAATAATAAAAATTTGTAATGAATCGGTTGATTTATAAATAAAAAAATAATTTAAAAAAATAGATTATTTTAATATAGGTACCTAATTTACTGTTTAATTTCTTGTTTTAATTATTTGTATTTGAAGATTTTTAAAAAGTATTTTATACAAAATTATTAATGTTTGTCTCTATAGAAATAAAAAAAGCATGACTTAACTTAAAACAAAGCATAGATATAATTGTTTAAATTTAAATTTAATATTGGGGAATATATTTATTGCCAGATATATCGTATTAATAATTTTATTATTTCTGTAGAAGAGCCTAATTATTTAGAATCGAAAAAAGTTGAAAAATTTGAAAATACGGTACAAAAATTAAATACAATATTAAAAAATTATCAAAAACTTGTTTCAAAAAGCAAAAAGAAAATTGTATTTTTAAGACAGAAGTATAAACAATACATCGAAAGCAGTAATTCAAAAAGAAATAATTTTTTAAGAATCAATATAATAGTTAAATTTAAATTTCGATTAAGACAATTGAAAAAAAAAAAAGGACGAAGATATAAAGAAACTGAGAAATCTTTTGCCCTTGGTTTGTATTACTATTCACCTGTTATCTATCATTTCATGAAGTTTCCTTTGCTTGTCCAATGTACATTCTCTCAGATAATCGTTGGAATGTTTAGATGTTTCTTGTGGTATAAATAAAAATATATTAAATATTTTAAAACAAAAATTTCAAACTGCTTCTATAGAAGAAAAAGTTGATATCAATAATTATTGACAAGATGTCATAAAAACAATTTATTACCTATAATTCACAAAATAATACATTTTATGGATATGAAGATTTTAGATCTGATATTTTTGAAGATTTAAAAACCTTAAAACATGACAATCATGTGTTGGTTGTGATGGTTAAGAGTTTAACATTACCTTGGAAACAAGTACTTGGTTTCTTTATAGCAAGTGGTTACAGAAGATGGACTCAAGCGTATAGTAGAGTATAACATAATAAAATTAAACGAATGTGGTCTTATTCCAAAAGTGATTATTTGCATCAAGGATCAAATAATCTAAAAATTAGAAAATTATTTAATGTTACCAAAGAAAAACCTTTTATAACATACAATAATGAAAATGAATTTTTTATGTATGATTCTCCACATTTACTTAAATCAATGAGAAACAATTTTAAAAAATATACTTTTGAAAATGTAAATGAATTATATAGTTGAAGAGATATAAAAGATTTTTATAAAGTTGATTGTAATAATAAACCAAGATTAGCAAGCAAGTTAAAAAAAATTAATTTAAATCTACTCACTTTTTCACCAATACAAGTATGTAAGTATGACTAACAACCCAAACTTTAAGTAATTCCGTGAGTGCTAGTATTTTGACTTTAGTATTATTTATTAAATTATCAACTAGAGCAAAATATACAGCCAAATTTGTTAATTTTTTTAATGATTTGTTTGATATTTTTAATAGCATAAAATTAAATGAGCCTATTGTTCTTAAAAGACCGTTAACTAAAAACTCTTTATGCCGGAAATTTTTCAAAGAAGCTTCAACATTTTTATCAGAATTGAAAATAAACAATAAAATAGGAAGTTTACTACCTTTTATAATAAAGTGACAAGAAAAATTATTTGTGTACAAATATTGTTTAAAGAATTAAATGAAAAATATGGTATTGAATACTTATTTATGAGACGCTTAATCCAAGATTGTATTGAATCCTTACTTTGAGTTTTAAGAGCTAAAGGAGGTAAAAACTTAACACCAGATGCATTGAAAATTCAATCAGCAATCTATATGAATATGTGTATTATGCTTATTAGTCTTTCAAATAATGCCAACTGCAAAAAAAATGCTTCTGCATTTTTGGCTCTATCAAAAGACATAAAAATTTCAATTATTACTCTAAATAGATCATATAATGTATCAGAAGAACTAGATAATATTGATGATTATTATAGTTCAATGAATATTGAGTATATTTTAATGAACAATGAAACTGCAAATATGACTTATGTAACAGGTCAGGTTTGTAGTGAATTGGATCATAAACTATGTATTGAAAAACTGACCACAAAAAATAAAGATACTAATAAAAAATTTGATTTTCACAATACACACATTGATATAAAGAAATATGAAGGCTGTAGTTTACTTTATCCTCTTGCCAAAACTTTGGAGTTCACTAAATATGGTTGTTCTGCACTTTTTCATACAAACATTGAAAACCTTATTTTTAAAAAAAATGTAATTTTAAAAAGGATCTTAAACTTATAATAAGCAATATTTGTAAAAGGTACCTACTAAGTATATGCAAAGACTGCAATACACAATTTTTAGATAAATTTTTAAGCATAAGTATTAATTGCTACATGAAGAATTGCAATAATTCATTTAACTAGTATAAATGTTCAAAAAATAAAAAGTTGAAAAAAGTAGTTCATGTTTAAGTACAATGTTTATTAAAATGATAAATTATTATTATCTGTTTTAAATACTTATATTATAATTTCAAATTTGAATTTGTGTTGTATAATTATTATAAAAAAGTAAAATATATAAATAATATTATGTTTTAATTAATTTAATACCTACTATAAAACGTACATTTAACATTATATTATTTATCGTATTTACCAATAGGACTTATGAACTAATGAAGATTTGAAATAGAACAAATATGCAAATACTATATAATCTAAATTATTTAATATTTCTAATTAAAAACTATAATCATTGATAGACAATAGTATTAATCGGTGTTACAAATTAATTGGTTTTCATAAACATTTCAAGGAGTAAAATAGGCAACTACTTTAACATTCTCGGGGGGCAATGATAAGAAATAATTTGCCAGCGTCCTATATTATAGTATGTAGGATTTGGTATAGCATTGCATCAGTGCCAAGAAATAATTTCATAATTTTGTATCCATACGTAGAAATGTCGATACGCATTATTTTTGTTATCAACGGCATTTACCAACTGTTCAGCTAAACGTTCGATTTTGATCATAAACTAATCAAAAAATATTTAAGGTCAACTATGAACCAAGAAAGTTATTCTGCGTTGGCATTATTGACAATTTAATCAGACATAACAAGTGAATTGGAAAAGTTAAGTTAAAAAATTATACATTTGTATATCAAAATATTTTTAAAATTGTATTCTTTTTTATACATCTATACGTATAGTGAAAAAACAACAAGGGCACGAGTTGAACACTCAAATACCCATATGTGTATGTCACTGTATATTAAAAATAAAATGTAATTATTAATTACAAAGTTTTAAGAAATATTTGCTTATTTCAAACTAAAATGAATTCCAAAATATGTAAAATATTCCTGTGCAGTGTGTACTGGTTTTTAATTTTCTCAAAATTATTTTTCCCAAATGTAATATTCCATGTTTTATAATTTCTTATAACACTTTTGTCACCTTTCCTGTATTAATCATTCTTGAATTTTTCAAATATTTATTTTCCTGATAATAACTTTCCTTACAACATTTTCCCTATATTTATTCCTACAAATTATGTTCCAGTGTATTATTTTCCTGTGTTTTATAGCCCTCTGAAAAAAGAGATAGTCTTTACTCCTCAGGAATGCAAGTACCTCGATACTGCCGTCTATCATCCTTTGATCACTAAGACACTGTCATTCTTTATTTCTTTGCCTTTCCCAACTGTTTGCACACCAACCAGTACTAGGGTACTGCATCCAATCAACGATGCTTACTATTGTACTCAGCACTTCTTGCATATTTAATTTATACTTCAATGATTTTATACATATTGTATATTGTTGTCCTGTATTTAATCCTATTATTTTAACAATATTTGATATTTTTTATTTTGGGAGGCAGGTTTTTGGGAACAGTATATTTTATTGGATACAGTGAACCACAAACACTTTAATAAAAGATCAAAGTAGTTAGAAATATACTTTTTACTACCTACAAGTACTTAAATATTTCAAAAATCAAAATTATGCGTATAAAAAGATATAAATATATACTTATTTTTTTTTTACACAATTTTTTTAAATATAAATATTATACTAAAAATAGTTTTATATTTAATAGTTTTTACTAAATATTCATTAATAAAAACTGGAAATTTTATGTCAAATAGAGATTTGAAAAACACAATATAATAATACCTAGTGAAAATTCTTAAAATAAATATACAATATTGTGTTAAATTTTTTTTTTTTTGCCAAATTATCAAATTGTATTATAAATGTATCATTAATCATCAAATATGCTCTCAAAAAAGTTAGAATTTAGAAATATGTTCTAAAAACTGCAAATTCAGTACATATGCAAAAATATGCACTATAAACTTTTAATATTTTTTTCATAGCGTCTTGAAATTAATTTCAAGCTTACTTAGCATTAAATATTATAGCCCCTAACCCCCACCAAAAAACCATGCTAACGCAACAACTACAGAGCCCTATTTACCACTATCACGTTAACTGTAAATTGTATGTATTATTTTTATTACATAATATGTTACCTAGTTGTTATGTAATTGTAGTGTATTTTATCTTGTTTTTACTTCTTGTTTAAATTATTTTAATGAGTTTTTTTACCAGTTTATGTATATAAATAATCGATATGAGATGTAATTTTATGTAAATTAATATTTAATGAAAGTTATTAAAATGCGGTTGGAATTAATAGTATAACTTTAAAAAACACAAATAAAACTTTAATAATATTATATTTTAAAATATATTGAACTATACAATACACAATATTTATTCATATAAATAAATAATATATATTATAGTTTTAAGAACTAAGATTTAAAGTTTAAAAATGTCATACTTTACATAATTGAGAAAATATAAATAAATATTTTTCAAAAATGTTAGCGTATTCATAGATTAAAATTATTCATAAATAATTACTAATAAATACAATTTTAAAAAATTATTTTACTATAAATTTCAAATTTTTTATATGCGTTAAGTATATTTTTTATGAACAACTATTTATAATTAAAAATATATTTCAATATCAATATTCAAATTTTAAATGAATTTATAATTTATATAATTGATAGTTGATTATCTTAAAATTAAGTTCAATTTATTTTACAAATTTATTCTAATTACTAGGCTTCTCCAACGATATTGATATTTCGATTCGATATCGATATCGCAAACTTTTTTCCGGAAATTTAGGTATCGATAATCGTAATATATCGTACGATATATCGATAATCGAACTATATCGGGTATTCTGGGTTAAAAATAGCACAGGATAACTTTGGAAGAAGTAAATTTGGTCAGGTATTTTGGAACCATTTAAATCAGTTACTGAAATTCTTGATGGTGATAAATATGTAATGTTATCAATTGTTAGAAGATTATTCAAGAACTTGATAAGTTCTGTTGAATGTATATCAGCAAACAGTGTTATTGTAAATGAAATAAAGTTACTCATTAGCTCTGATCTAAAAAAAAGACAAAATAAAATGGGAAATATTATACACAAAGCTGCTGCCTTAGATCCACGCTATCGCAATCTAAAATATCTGTCGGAAGAAGAAAATATAAATACATGGGCATTACTGGAACAAGAATTACTACAAAATGAAGCAGATGTGACCTATAATGAAAATGGAAAACGGCCATCCACATTGGAGTGCTCTGTGAAAGAAATAAAAAACAAAGTTGATAAGCCTTGTAATAAAGAAAAACAAAAAAGTCACTCTTTACTTGCGGACACTGATGATGAAGACAACCATGACAAAGATGAAGATATAGCAAATGATTGCGTCCAACAGCTGAAACGGTACAGTCTGAAGAAAATGTTCCAAAAAGTATTGACCCCTTAGTTTGGTGGACAGCTAACGAATACAAATTTACTGTTATTGCCAAGTTGGCAAAAAAGTATCTAAGCATTGTGGCCACAAGTGTTCCGAGTGAATGACTTTTTAGCCAAGCCGGGCAAGTTGTATCACAAAAGAGAGCTAGATTGATGCCAAACAGTATAAATGATCTACTATTTCTCAACTCATTCTTGAGGACAGGAGAACCAATTAAAGTGAGTACCTAGTACATACTAATTATTAGTAATAAACTAATAAATAATAATTAATAAACAAATAAATATTAATGTAGTAAAAACTAAAAATATTATATTCATATGCATAGTTGATTTATTGTTAAATTATAATTATTTAAGGTGGGTAGATACTTACTGAATATTGAATAATATATGTGAAATAAATTAATATTTATTATTTAATAATCCTATTTTTTTTTTAATTAGGATGAAGAATTTAAGTATGAAGAGACCGAAGAGAGTAACTACTAACTAGGCTGAAGAAAAATTTTAAATGATGTTAAAATTAATATTTTATTTGTTTTTATATTTTATTACCTATTTTAGAAAGAATAAAAGACTTTTTTTTATGAAGTAGCTCCTGTTGATATTTATTATTTAATTAGTAATGTTACTTTATGCTAACTGCTAAGTGATAACAGATGTCAGATAATATAGTTTGGCGTTTTCAGTTTTCCCATAGGTACCGTAAACTGAAAAGGCAAAAACTAACTCAGTAGTCAATAGCAATGCCAATGCTGTACAATGCCAAGACCCAGTAACAAGTAACCACCAACCAATATTCTTATCAAAAAGAACTTTGCTGCTGTATTTTAAGACTATCATAATGAATAGCCCTTTAATCTTTATAAGCTGAACTAATTTTAATGCCAAAGCTCTTGAATAAAATATTTATTATTTTAAAACAATTAATTGTTAACTAATACCTACTGGCTACTAGTTACTACCTAATACCAATAAAAAGGTACCTAACCTTTTTTTGTAGCACCTACCACATAATTCTGTGTACCTACTACCTAGTCATTTGAGTATTGAGTATTTTTTGAGTTATTTTATTATGATCATAGAGATATCGGAATATCAATATATCGATACCTAAATTTTTTTTTCAATATCGCATAATTCAAAATGATATCGATATTCAAAAATATATCGTTGGAGAAGCCTACTAATTACAATTAACTTTTTTTAAAAATATGTTTACATATTTATGCATAATATTAAGAAGTTACATATTTCAAGTGATGTAAACAAGTATTGAATTAAAGTATAGATTTTTAATTATTTTCTTCAATAATAGTTGTTTTAGGATAGTCAATGACTTTACGTGTTTTTTCTTTGATAATATTGTGTTGATTTTGGTATATTCTAAAAACACCTTTAACTGCAATGTACACTAATCCACCCTAAAATAGAAACATAAACATTATTAACGAACACTTGCATTAATATTTATTACATTTTATAAAATACTAACCAATAATGTTTTTTGTAAGCAAGAATATGAACTATTCTTAAATAATAAATTTCCAACCATGGTGGCAGTAGTTGGAAATAAAATTGCAGCGCAAAGAGTAGTCATTGGATTATTGACTGAATATAATTGGACTGTGCTTGGTGAACTGTTAATAGGTTCAGACCTAAAAAAAACAATACAAATACAATTTATAATTACATAATTAAACCACAATAAACATAAGTAAAATATAAATAGTTTACAAAAATGAAGGCACAATGGTTCTTAACATGGGTAGTAGTGAAGTAAATTTTTGCACAACTAGCAGTAAGGTTTCTTCCCAATTGATTGTTTTGCCTATAATTAGACTAACAGGTATTGATGGCAACACCAAGAGCAACATACATGGATCTGTATTCTCCATCATTGTTATAGCTTCTTCTTTACCCATTACCTAAAAAATATTCAATTTTAACTTTTATATAAATAAATGTATTTTTTATTAGAATAAACCTGCATCATGGTTATTGCTCCATAAGAAGCTCCTGTCCAATAAATAGTGCTGACCACAACACCAGCTGCCAAAAATGGACATAGCTGACTAGCTGTATTATCAAGTTTGTTTAGTAATCGAACTAAGTAATCTGTAAAATTGTAAAACATAAAAAATATTTAATAACATTATATTATAAACTAATATAATGTTATTAAATAACATTATATTTGTATAATGTTATTATATAAATATATAATATATATTATTATTTACACTTAATTTATCTTTATTAAGTGTAATAAAGATAAATTTTGATAACAGATTTTATCAAATCATGCTAAATATAAAAATTAAAAATGTTAAGTTAAGTTATTAAATTTAGTGGGTTAATGTTTAAAATATTTATACTAAAGTAAAAATTATCGAAAATAGAACAGATGTTGAATTTAAATCTAAAGTTGTTTTGTTTTCATTAAGTTTTTACTTTTAGTTCTTTAAATTTAACTATTGTCAATACTAGTTCTAAAACACTTACTGACTTCATCACACACAATAATATATTCTATGTAGCATTGAGGGCAATGTACTTTAACGCTATTATTTTCTTTCATTTTTTCATTAACCCAACGTTGAATACAATCCTGGTGAACCTAAAATAAGTTTTAAATGTATGAATCAATATGATAATCCATTATATATTATTATAGTTTGATTGATAAGGTATATAAAATATTAATTGTTATACATTTCTACTATAATATAATTTGTTGAATGTTTGTTTAAAAAATTACAAGCAGCCTTATATTATTGTGGCAGGAAAGAAACAAAGAATTTTATTTATAGAAATTTGCATGTGAAGTAAAGTATTGATATTTGATATCACGACACAATATTTGATATGGATAATTAATTAACACAATATTTGTTAAGTATCTTGATCATCAAAGTCCTCGGGAGATTAAAATAAAATTATTAAATCTTCATTCATAAAATTTAAGACTATATTTACAACTTAAAAAGTATTAAATCGATCATGATTTACTCATGTAATAATTGACTCAACATAAATATTGTTAAGAAACATATTTATTCTCTATGTCAGTAGAAGCGAATAAAAAAAAAATCATTATTGAACATCAAATATTTCCAAAGTTAGTTTGATGTTTTTATGTTTTAGGCATAACTTGGGACATTATCTTTTTAATTTCTCAGTTGTTGTATTCAATAAAATGTTTCAATAAAAAAAATTAATGATTAAATTTAAATTATTTTGAGTTTAAATAAAGAACTTAATAGGGTTGATTATTTTACTGAAAACATCTATATACTTTACAAAAAGTGTAACTGTTATACGTTCATAACCTGTTATTTGATAATTTTGTTATGTTTTAGTGTAATTATATTATTTTGGTTTAAAGGTAAATTCGAAAACTGATCATAGTTCTTTCTGTTACCTACTTATAAATCTAAAAGTATATCATGAAATACAGTTTGTTAGTTATTAAAGTTAATATTAAAGTTATATTTAAATTTAATATTTAAAATTACAATTTAGAAAATTGTATTTTTACTTAATTATAACTGATAAACTATTTTCATAACACATTCCTATGTAAAATGTTGTAATAAAAATATTTGGCTTCGTATATTTTGCCCCAAAATGCACATTTTAAATGGTAACTTGACACATCCACAAAAAATTATATTAAATCAGAAATAAAGTAAATAAGTTTACATTAAAGCACATATTAGTATAGATCAAGAGACAATTTTTTATATGAATATTGGCAACATATAATGATTATTCACTGAGATATATAACATCAAAGTTTAAAACTACCCCAAGTAACCCAATTTTACGGTACTATACAATAAGTAATTGCAGTTGATTACTGTAACAACTACTTAAAATGTTTATTACGTTTTTATTATATAAATTAAAAATTTATTATTGAATATTTAAACATAATCCCAATACAACAAAATTTGAGTCTGACTATAATAATATTATATTTAACATTAAATTATTTTCAGTAGAGCATAGAGCATGAGCAGATGCTACATGAAAACTATTTGTCTACAGCAATTAATATATATATATATTAAATTAGCTGATCTATGCACTTTGTTGCCAATTAAAAAATATAATAATGCCAATTCTATATGAATAATATGTTTTATTTTATAGTATAACGATTAAAATATACTAAGTAATGTTGTTACAACAATATTCAATTTATTTTGAATCATTATGTATTTTCATTCGTTTTTATCAAGGAAAGTCTGACAATTTATGTTTTTGATTAAAGTGTTTTTGGTTACACAATATTTTTTGTTTTTCTTCTGGTGCGTACACAAAAAATCAGAAGGTTTTCAACAAGTGAGTAGGCCATATATAGCTGTCCATGTGAGAAGCATGGTTTTTCCAAATTCCAAATTCAGTCAGTTGTAGCGATTGTCCTTGTACTTTGTTGATGGTCAATGCAAAGGCGATACACATCAGAAACTGCAAACATTTGAATTCGTTTGACTCATTAGAATTCATAGCAACAGTACATCTTCGCCTTTAAATTTTCCATTTAAAATTATAGCTTCAATAATGTTCATCAACTTTTTCATTGAAAGCCAGATACTATTGCAGAGTCATGGTGGATTAATGTTTCGTAGATTTGTGATGGGCATGCCAATTTTCAATATCAGAACATGCGGTGGCATGCCTGGTTAGGTTAAGTTGTATTGCCTGGAATTCAATTTTGAATGCTGAAATTGATTGTATTTACATTGTTGTTTTTAGCTGCTAATAATATAGCCCGTGCAATGAGCCACTGATGATTTCTGTAATTTTTTACTATATTTGGGAAAACTTTGTCAATTAACTCATTAGTAGTTGCTGTGATTTTACAGAAATTTGTTGGCAATGTAATACATTGTGTCGATTCATCAATTGTTATTTACCCATTCCTCATGTCCAACAATTGTTTTGCAAAACCATCAGCTGATGCATAATTTTGTAGCTGTATAAACATATTAGTCTTCAAGTTCAATTTATATATGTGTTGCCATAAAACTGATGATTTGAGATATGTATTAAGCTCATCAGAAAAATTAATTCATCAGTTGAAAATTAATTTAAATTTGTTGAGCGAATGAATCAGTATTCATATGAAACACACGGAGTGTAATAGATAAATCATCAACGGAACATTAAAAAAAAAACAAAAACATAAAAAACATACAAACTGTCAATATGAAATTTACAAATCCTAATAAAACTTTAAGTGCCATAGACACGTGTGCCATGAAAACAATTAATTTAAAAACAACAATTAAATAAAAATAAACAAATGTCAAAGCCATTTTTCTATTCTTTCAGTGATAATAAATAATAATAATAATAATAATAATTTATTTGCATTAATTACAACTCATTATTATTATTATAAATTAATAGTAACCATTTATAAACAAATATTTCCATAATAAATCTCAAAATCCTTTGTTGAATCTCTCCCTTTTTAAATTAATCTATCTTTTTCCTAGAGGTCTAATCTATTTCTGTTCCAAATTTAATCGCAATAGGTTGAACGGTTTGGGAATGTATAAAGGACAGACAGACATTCATTTATATATAATTATATATAGATATCAAGAAAAATTACCCATCGTGTAGAACCGCGACATTTACATGGTGACACCCAATCTCTGTTAATTTCATAATCATCATCATCAGTACCAAAACAAATCCAACAATGTTTCAGTCTAGAATAAAGCAATATACATTTTAAAAACAATACTTTATACTTCATTAATACCAGAGATAGAATGAACAATTTAAAATTTTTACTAAGCTATACAATATTATATACACTTAACGTGTTACGTTTTTTTGAAATAAACAGTATAAATATAAACAAAACCAATTAAAATGAATATATACAATATTAAAATTATTAATAAACGATTAATGTCTTTAATGTACATTTACTATTATTAATTAAGTTTATAGTATTAAAACATATATTAATTTGACAACGTCAAGTAATAGTTCATTCTACCTCTAATAATTGAATACTATAAATTTACGCAGATGTTTCTTGACTGTAGTTAGTTGAATATTGTTCGTTATTTACGTTTTCCATTTTAAAAGATATTAACTAATTTACTTAATAAATTAATTTAAAAGTGTAGAATTTATAAACTTATAGTTCTAAAAAAAATTTAATTAAACTGTCACTTTGCGAAAAAAACGGTTTTGAACGTCCAAAACACTTGAAGTTCTAATATTATATATTATGTACCTATTAAAGGAAATAATACAATTATAATATATTAGGTTCAATGTACAAACTTCCTACTATAGATGCAAAAAATTAGTTAGTCTGCAGCGAAGGTCTCGAACATTATTAAGGCCTACAAGATGTATTGACTGTTCATCATGAAAACACGTAATAAAAGTCTATCATGCTTTGTTATCAATTTTTTTTTTTATCAACAACTACTGTTGTCCAATTACAAATATACAATAGATACAAGTATATATATTATTTGT
Source organism: Pentalonia nigronervosa (assembly GCA_014851325.1). Taxonomy (NCBI): domain Eukaryota; kingdom Metazoa; phylum Arthropoda; class Insecta; order Hemiptera; family Aphididae; genus Pentalonia; species Pentalonia nigronervosa. Next base: position 1,967 of record JACXSJ010000969.1, on the reverse strand, counting down.
TCCTTTAGGCGTGGTCACGATTTAAGATATATCTTGAACTATGACCGTGATTACAACTCTTTGTCGCTCAATAACCAGCCGGAAACGTTTACCGCCACTGCCGAGACAAAAGAATTTTACTGCCACGATACCACGATGTTATCTACATCTATATTATCTATGTTATCTACATTATATAGATTCAGATTTTTTGTACGTCCTGTGACATATGCTGTCGTACACATAGTTTTATTACTAAAATTACTCACTTGCATCATACATCTATGTATTTTACACAGATATTCGTAGACTGCGGAGTTATCATAAAATAATAAAAGAGTTACAGAGAGCTAACTGGTTACTAAAAATCGTTTTAGCGATAATTTTATGTTAAAAAACTGTCGGCTGTTTACCACGGACTAGTGATGGACATTATTGATTAATTCGATAGTGTTATTCGAATGTTTTTAGTGATATTACATTATTTAATTTCCATTTATTCCAGTTGCAGATATAAAAAAAAATTACATATCTGATAACTAATAACTGATACTTATCAGAAAATATGTTCGGCCAAAATTTAAAACACAAGACGCTGTTGTATCCATTAAATGAAATGGCGTAAAAATATGCAACAATACCTGCTACATCAGTTCCTTCAGAACGTATATTTTCCAAGACCGCTCAAATTATGTCAGTAAGGCGTAACAAAATATTCGGTGGGTAAAAATTTTTTTTATAAAAATGTTATTTAGTCATGCATTTTATTATTCGAATGATAGAACAAATTATTCGTTACCACCCATCACTACTAAGAACGTATATTATAAGTGCTGTTTGGTAAAATGTTTGCTCCTGTTGCTATGTAGTATACTAGTATTGGTAAACAGTCAGCAAATCATTTGATATCATTACCTCTGCGAAAACACGTTAGTGTTAATTACTCTATGGTATAAACTAGTATAATATATAAGTATAGAATATAGAAATCTATGTTTATCTTGATTAGATCCATGCTACATTAATCAACAGTCTGCACTTTCACAGTCAAATTTTATGTTCTGGTTTAAATGTTAATTTAAAAAATCATAAGTCTTAAGCTACTACTTTTCATTACTCATTGTTATTGGCGTTTAACATATTTCGTTATTACCAAAAAGTAAAACGCAATGATACATTATTGTTACTTTTTATAATCATGAGCAGTGTCTGATGGTTATTTTTGTAAGTAAACAATTTTTGTGTTTATGCATATGTATCAGTGTATTAAGTTATCTCTCACTTTGCATATAAAAACCTGTGTTACATGGTATGTACATTTTTGATAGTAAGTACTCCGTGTTTGAGGTGATGAGTACAGAGAAATAAGATCTGTAAATTATATTAGTTAAAGTATTCTTACTACACTTGGAAAATTTGATGACATAAAAGAACTATAGTGGGCAACAATTGAATCGGTTTTTCTTACTTAAATTAAGTATACTGTACCCTATTATATAAATATATTTTATTCCTAATTTGTACTTTTTAGTTGTTGCAATAGTACCCAATAGTTCTATATAACAATTTTACTATTGAACTGCTGTTTCCTTTTACATATTTAAAATAAGGACTAAGTATCTTTAAGTATTTCCAATTTATACGATAGCTATCTACATTTCTTTGGTAATTTTACTATGTTTAAACATATAATACTTAGTATACAAATATACTATTAATGTTCTATGGACTTAGAAATACATTTTTATTTTAATATTTAAACATTTAACATGATATTATGATTATTGTATAAGTCATATTATAAATTAATAGTACAATTTTATCAAATATAATTTTTTTTGTGATATATTATAAATAAACTAGTGGCTAAACAATAATTCATGAAAACTTAATTAATACTGCACTTGGCCCCAGATGCCATAAAATTATAAAAACAGCATTCTTAGTTCTGATGTTGATTATCAAGTTTAATAAAAATCACTCGTAAA
>JACXSJ010000968.1:125353-137249 GCA_014851325.1 Pentalonia nigronervosa | reverse complement strand
GTTATAAAAAAATATATTTTAAAAAGAAAAAAATTAACCTGTTTTAATTAATTGCAAAACAAAGAGTCAATATTAACCAGTTTTTCAAACCGAATAAAATAGTAGAACTAAAACCATTAACCACAAAGCATTAATTTCGATTTGAAACACTTCTTAAAATTATTACAAAAAATACGTCTAGTTGAAAAAACGAAAGAAAAAAAAAATTAAAATAAAATACGATTACGTAAATAATTATTTTACTTTAATCGATGTCAGCGATGCATTCCAATCGGCTGTCACTTTTTACTTGAAGGTGGCCGTATCGGTTCAAACCCTATGCCAGTGGTATGGAAGTATTGGCTCCCAATCAACAACATTTTCCTTTCCATTTATTTGCTGAGGACTGGCTACAGTGAGAGAAAATTATCTGTAAGTATGATTAAAAATGTTGTTGACGTTTTAAATAAATAAATCTAAAAAAATTGTGTTGACTTTTAAACAATATAAATAAAAGAAATCTAAAGAAATCGAACTAAATAAAAAGTAAAAAACTTGTGGTTTGAACTTGAAGGAAACTTTTTGTACATACTCCGTTATGGTAATTTTTCCTTGTTTAAATTGATCTATAAATTTCTGAATAACATTACAAATGTTTTGCTGGTTTTTAGTTTTTTCCTAATATTTTTTGTTGTGGAGCTTTATACATGTGTTAACATGTATCTGCATCAAAATTTCCATGAAATTGAAAATGTTAGGATAGACTCGTTAAAATCTGGCTGAGCCGATACGGTATCATTCGATGTCGATATCTACGGATTTTTACCTGAGGCTAGGCTTACCTATTAACTATTAACTTTATATTTTCTCACATTGATACAGTAAATGGGTATTTAATTGCTACATACCAGATGATTTTTTTTTTATCGAAATACAATTGTTATTTTTCAAAAACTAGTTTTTATGAAAAAAAATTCAGACAATTTTAAATTGTTACAAAAGAAAATATTTTTTGAAAAGAAATTACATTTTTTACTATTTTTTTTTTATCGTTTCTTACTTTTTTAACGATAATATGCATTTTAAATTCTCTATAATAAAGTAGAATATTTTTCAGTCAATATTAGCAGCTGGTTAATTAATAATTTAAAAACATCGATAAATAAGTAGAAACTAACCAATTTATTCAGAGGAAATTTCTTGATTTGCATAATATTCATTTTTATTCATAGTTAATCGAACACACAGATCAATATAGAGCCATATAGAGATCGATGCTTTATGAACTTTTTCCAGTAAATAAATTTATTTGTTACGTACGGTTTTTAAAATAGTTTGAATGTGTATTAATGAACTTGAATATATTTTTACAATACGTTGATGCTAGTTTAATACTAAACATAATATAAATAATGTAACATTTAATTATTCAACTCCATATTTATAGTCAATATAACATTTTATACATGCATTTATTTTTTAAACATAAACAAATTATGTGAAACGTAATATATTGAATTCGAAAATATACTGATATTATTTTAATTGTAAACTTGCGGATAATGTAATATTTAACTATTCAACAACTATTCAGAGTTAACATAATTCCCATATCTAATGTATTTAGTTAACGTCTAGTGTTAAACCTTGTGTTAATATCATTCTACGCACACTGTTGTTATATTAACACGTCTTCAAAGTGCATATTATTTTACAATTTAGCATTTTAACAAATTCATTAAAATTTAAAATCAACTGTGTACTATATTATTATTTTACTGGCTGTTTCCGCGACCTAGTTCTTTATGTATATGACGTTTAATATAAAATAGCATATACGTATAAATCGTAAAATAATGATAATGATGTTCTAAATCGGTTAAAATATTATATAAAATTGAAGTAAATGGCAATAAATCAACGTTTTAAAGTCAACAACGGTAGGTATTATGATATTATATCTGTATCTATTTATGTATATTTTATTTATAATTGTATCGTCAGATAATCATATACTTATAATGAAAATATATTAATATCCATCGACAATAAATAAATGGTTTACTGTCGTATCACGAGGAAAACTAGAGCTTCAATCGGATGTTAAAACTAATGAAATTAACATTTTGGCAAAATTATAAGTTTGTAACAATAAAAAAATCTACGAAGGTGTTGAAAGAACATAATAACTAAAAATCTCATACCCACGAAAAAATAATTCAGATTCCGTAAAACAAAAATACATCACCGATTACAAATGTTAGGTTCTTAGGTTATTTTCCAGAGTATTTACAATATTTAGGAATTTAATTGAATCGTCGGTTATGTTTTTAATAATAAGTAAAAATAACACCAACACGGTAGTTTCAAAAAAAAAAAAAAAATACCGAATATTAAACAAACAAAAATTAATATAAATACAACAATGCGAATATGAAATAGTGCAATTATTAATATTATACACATAATCGAGTCTTGATAACTCGAATCTCAAGGGGAATAAAAATAAATTCGACTAATGTATTTTTTGAGTTGTATCAAACACAATTTAAAAATACTTCAAAAGCAAGAAAAAAATTTGATTTGTCGAGGTTTTCGAGTTATCGAGATACGAGTATATTAACACATAATATTTTATATTCAGCGATCAATATCATACAAGTACAAAATATGTGTAATAGATAAAAGATCTATAACAAGAATGACTAATCTTCGGGCATTCAAAAATAATTTGAAGGCATGTAAAAAATTAAAATATTTATATTTTATTTTATTTTATTTTTTTACAATTATAACAACAACAAAATATATGTATAATATTTTTCTCAATTTAATGTCACGCTTAAAAAATAAAAAAGGTTAGTTTTTGACACGTGGGGTCAGAAAAATTTACTGCCTCTGATCTATGAGATCTATGACGAGTGGAATGTCAACGAGCCTTATTCATTTTTGGCTGTACGATAAGTTCTAATCAGCGAATATTTTATAATTATAATCAAATTATATTTAGTTATGATTGTGTGTTCTTCATATTTTGTGTTTACAATATACTTTTCAGGTCTTGCGAATTTTTTGTTTTATTTTAAATAAATATCACTATTTTACATGTTACATATAAAACGATAACAGTGCATTGTTCAATATACACGAGAAATTTATAATAATAATATACTCTTGGATATTACATAGTATTATTTTGAAATTTCTACACAAATACATTACACATCAATATATTGTTTTGTTCACCAAAACGATTTTTTTTTTTTTAAAACCATCAAAACGGCTAAGCTCCACTAGGCCAAGAATCAAACACAGTTCATAGTATTATTATAATTTATAGTACTGTAACTAGTATAAAAGCTACCATGTTTCGAAACATTGAATAATGCATTAAAGTTATCAAATATAATCGATGTGCAATAGGAAAACTAATCGGTAAAAACTTGACGCACGTGTGAATATCAAAGGACGGAAAACACAATTATTATCGGGTTTATAAATCGAACGGGTAGAATATTATAAGTATATAATTTAATATATAATATAATATTATATATTACTATTTACAATATGCATTCTATACTAACGCATGTACAGGGTCGTCCAGGGTTATATTTAGGGGAACAATAGGATGCTATTGTCCCGAGTGTCTGGTTTTGAGAGAGTAGTTAATTTTTTTATATTTTAAATATTTAATTAATTTATTTGGCGTTATAAGGCGTTTTTTTTTTTTTTTTTTTTGTTGCCCCAGGACGCCAAGTTCCTAAATACGGCCCCGGCAGAGTTGTCCAAATGTCGTGTTGGTCGAAACCGGTGAGAATTGCATTCTGTCGGCATAAACAATCGTCTTGTAACGTACAATTCGGACAATCCTTTGTGCGAGGAATGCAATCATTACAAGGCATTAGATTATTGTTGTATAGTAAAACGGCAGTGTGTGGTCGAACGATGTACGCGAGTTGAAATAAAAGGACAGACGGGCACGACGAGAGAACTGAGGAGACGAGGATATAGCTGTGCAGCGTGGTTGACAAATATATATGGAATTACGAATATATTTTATGCTTTTTGCATAAAAATAAACTAAACCGGAAAAATACAATAGATAGATCATGCGCGCAAAGTCGACACGGAACGCGGCATACGTCATATGGAGATTTACGAAGACATATTGTGGAATAATTTCTTATTTTCAAACTATTTAGACAAATATTGTAAGATAACTATAGTTGTTTGGAAAAAAAAAACATCAACCTATTAAATTAAGAAATCATTTATAATATATATGTATATACTTATTCTAGGGCCCGGATTTATATGCTCTAAAAACCTTAGAAATATGTACTATAAAATATGCATTTATGCTCTTTTTTTGTAGAAATATACCTTTTAAATAATAAATATGCAAAAAAAAAATGTTGTTTTCAAAAGAAAATTATTTTTTATTTATTAATTTATTATTCTTAATATTAATTTTAAAGGACTATATTTATCTAAAACCGATTAGATAATATAAGAAAACAAATTCCTTACGAACCATAGGTTTATGTGGGTAAAACCAACGAACAATAGTAAAAACAATGGGTATGAAACACTTAGGTATTCGTAAAATATACAAATATGTAGTACACGTCAAAAAATGACAAAATAATAAGTTATTACTAGGGCTGTGATTTCGATAAACTTTGCATTGTTTCCCAAAACTAGATACACGATACTCGTCTTAAACGTATACGTTTCATATATTTTTGAATCATAATAAGAAGTTTTTATTTTGCATTTATTTGACAATCTTCTAATTTAAAGTAATTTTTTTCATTTTTTAAAGCATTTAATACTAAATTCCGTTATTTTTTTAAAATGTTCGTTTAAAAATTTAATTTTGCAATGTATTCTATCTAACAAGGATTTAACCTAATCAAAACCTTTTCAATGAATCCGTATGACGCGACAGACAAATCGAAGTTACGAGTAGTGACGGAAAATTAAATGAGAATAATTCTTTTTTTCAGAATAAAATTCCACGTAGAAAATTTGAAACCACACATTGCTGCAAACATTTTTATTAAATTGATTAAAAAAAATTTGGTTCAAACTTTTAGGGCATTTTCGAGTTTTTTCAAGGCATTTCATTTTCAGCTCTAGAAACAACTTTTGTTCTACTCAATATTTTCTCATGCAAATTAATTAATTAGAATTTATGTTACCACTAAAGCAAAATACTATTTTTAAATTGTTTTTTAAAACATATAGTAAATGTAATTATACGTACACAAATGTGTATGAATCTTGTATATTTTAAAATAATAATAAATATATTGTCTATATCTGATTTGACTATAATCAGTTCATATAAGAATTCAGTTTCAAACACAAAAGAGGTGAGAAAAGTTTGGACGAAACATGACTGTTATTTACTCAGTGGGTCATCACTCTCTTCTCTTATCATCTAGGCTCTCTACACCTACAGCTAAATAATATATCTTACATCAGTGCTTCTCAAACTTTTTTTATCACGGAACCCCCTAAATTTAATGTAAAACTTTCAAGACCCCCTTAATCAAAATCATTAATTATTTTTTTCTTAATTATATACTAAAATTATAATATACATCATTTCACACAGATAAATTATTAAAATGTATAGTAAATTTATGTTTTTAATATATTTTTGAAAAAACTTTATAATGGTATTAAACTTTAAACATGTATAAATACAAATAAGTTTGTAATAACTATAAAACCGTACAAAAATATTCAGTAAAAATGTGGATAATTATTAATGTGACGGGTGCAGGGGTTGTATATTTTTGCATAACATATTTATGTCCTGTGTGGTATTTGAGACTGCAATTCCCAAGTTTACTTCTGAAGGCTGTTGTGAAAGGCATTATCTATGTTTGTTTTTTATTATTTGAAGTTGTGAAAATGCAATTTCACAGAGACATATCGATGCGAGAGGAAATATGAGTTTTTTCAAAAACGCTTAAGGCCTATAAAGAAAATAGTTTAAATAAAATATAAATATTTCACCTCCCCTACCCCCAGTAATATAGCTTCGTCCCTCTCTGGCGGGCCTTGACTCCCAGCTTGAGAAGTACTGCCTTATATATATAATAATACGCCTCGCCAGCTGCAGTAGTTTTTTTGTTGTTATTATTATTATTGTTTTTTTTTTTTTTTTTTCATATTTACTCGTATAAATATTATACGACGACGAGCGAGTCACCGCCGCCGTTCTCTGCCCGTGTAAATCACGTCGATCTCGCGTGTGTATAATAATAATATTATATATTACTGTACACCGTACCTACATAATATTATTATTGTTATTATTATTATTATTATTATTATACGGCTTGTGTTTCGCCCGTGTCCGGTGGCATAGGGTGTGGCGCGCGGTACACGACGTAACGGAATAATAATATATAATAATATCGTATATCGCGCGTCTGCCGTCACGTACCACGATAAATCAAATATATATGTGCACAGATTCGAGTGGGTTAATCAGATCGCGTATATTAACTGGGTACTTGTATATGTGTATAATGTATATAATGTATATTATATTATATACATATTATGTACATGACGTAGCAGGTATATAGGTAGTAGGTATATAATACGTGTACGTGAGCTGCAGTTGCGACGCAACCTAACCTACATGAGGTCAGTGTTTCTTTCAGGTGTGTATCTGGGGGGGAGCTGCGACCCTCGGACCCCATCTTCCCCCCTCTCCGAATAAAATTTGAGACGACTTATGCGTTTCCATCTAGTTTAACCGCAATTTACATATTATACACATATACGGGGTGATTTTTTAAGCATACTCACCTCCATTTTTCTCTTTAATGTAGTATACGTCTTATTTGAATACTGATTTTTAGAATTTTTCACTATACCTAGAGACCACATAATATTTTAAAATAACTGATTTTTTTGTACCACCCAAGGAGTGCCCTGCGGTGATACAAACTTCTATACTCCCATTATTTACTAAACATTATTAACGTATTATTTTTTGAAAATTTTGATGTACTTAAATCAAAATTCTAATGAGTAGTTTCTGAGTTATTAAAATGTTTATACTAAATATAATAATAATAGAAACTATATTAATATGTAAAATTAAATGTAGTATTTGTTATACTTGAACCGTCTTTACAAATTATTTATATTGATTGATCACTAATATTTTAAATCCATCTAAGCCCCCATATTTACTTAACACACTCTACCATAGGCGTATCATCTTTAATACACAAGGTTAAATAACTCGAAAACTACTCGTTCGAATTTTTGACAAGGTGCATAAAAATGTTCAGAAAAATTATCCGCGAATTATTTATAAAAGGAAAAAGATGGTTCCTATTTGATGAACGAAAGTTTGTATTGTCACATCTGGATCATCTTTAAGTAGTATAAAAAATCTTAAGAGTTCGAAAATATGGTCTTCAAGTGTATTTAAAAATTCTAAAAATCAGAATTTGAATATATGCATAATTTAAGCATAAAAATAGGGTCGGCATGCTTAAAAACCACACTGTATATAATAGGTACATTTATAATATAAATCGCGTAGTTTTTAGTTACAATTTTTTATTAAACCAATGAAAAATCTTTGAAAATATGCTTAACTTTTTTGATAGGTAATATTTGTTAACGAAAATCACTCTATCACCATCATCATTATTTTTATATTTGTAATTTAAGTACCTATGTGTCTTGCGAATTATATAACAAAAATATAATTAAATATATAACATATAATATTATAATTAGTAGAGTTATAAAAATACTTTTATAAAGTATTTGAGTGAATAAACAAAATATCATTGAAAAAAGTAATTAAAATAATACTTAACCACTTATTTATCCGATGTATTTAAATAGGTACTCAAATACATTAAAATAGTATTTCAAATACCTAAAAAAAATGTTATTCTTAATATTAATTTTATTTATATCCCTAAATGGTTATTACATTTCAATTACATGATATGATCAGAATGTTTGTCAGTTATTGTTCTTTTTTCACAGCTATGTTAGTACCACCTATGTGATAAATGAATACCTAATTTCGTAATAATCTGACAATAACTCTCGAAATTAATTTAATATAATATGTTTAAAAGCTGTTTTATAACATACGCAATATACCTGTATTAAATAATATACAATTGAAATTGTATTTTAAGATATTTACTGAACTATAAAGTAAGTTCTCGTATTATATTATTAAAAATAACTTTAAACTGTATGGAAATAATTGTTTATTTCAGATTAATGAAGTCTAAAAATATTAGCTCTGTCTGTAAAACTCTTTTACAGTCCTTTAAAGTTTATATGAAAATATATCAATTATCATTTACACCAACATGATTAAAAATAAAAAAAATTGAATTCATTTTTGTATTACATTATTTAGAATTTTTAGTGCATTGAAGTCCTAGCCCAAGTCATCGGTAAATATAGGTATTTGGTTAGAACATATTGCAGATCAGCGGACGGTTCGTGTCAATCGTTCTTTATTAGTACATCAGTGCGTTCTCGACGAACAAAAATTAATAAAACTACAGCGGCGACGGCTGTAATCACGCGATCTCGTCGCTCAAAAATAAAAATAATAATAAAAAATAAAATCGGTTTCCATTATTTACATTGCTAAGCACGGAACGGAATGAATACTTATACTTATTTTTACTACAACAACAGTACGTAGAAATGCCGTCTCATCCACTGCTGCAGGCTTTGTATAAAAGCTTACAATAACAATAATAAAATCCGCACGGTTTAGTTTTTCAGATTTCAAGAAATACAACGATAAAATATTGTTTTTGCGATGATTTTTGTTTTTACTATTATTTTATCTTAAAATTTTTTCTGCGAACGAATTTCCGGATTATTATTTATTATTTATGCATATTATTTTACGTTATTATATTTAATATATTTTTGAATATTATTGCATATAATTGCAGATGAGGTTCTAATGACTTATATTGTTATGCTTACGAGTTACGACACAGAGGAAAATAAATAATATTGTGTTACGTTTTATAACTGACGTTGCGCCTTATAATATATATATATATATATATAATGTATACGTTGAAAGCGGCAAAAACTATATTTTTTTCCCATTCTATAGACATCCTACGTGACCTGTCATGTACATTGACTTCATAGAGCATCGAAAAAAATTCAAAATATTTTTAAAAAGAAAAACACTTACGTCTATATATACACTTTAACCTACTGCAATAATAATTGTATTTATATTTTATATACATTATTTTCAAAAAAATTAGACATTCGCACTTTTGTCATAAAAGCATATATTATTCTGAAACGTACTCGTATTTCGAATGCCTACGTTTAAATATTTAAATTCATGTTTTAATGATTTTTAATGCTTTTAAACGAACACATATATTATATATTATAAACCATATATGGTTTTGGCGTATAAATGCATATTGTGTAGAATTCCAGGACCTATTACAAGTACAAAGGGTTTCCATTTCATCAAAAAGTATAAGATCGGTATAATAATTTATATTGTATACTTGCCGATGATTCAAGTACTATTTGTATGGTATTCGTAGCAGATAATAACTTTATTCTTCACTTTAAAGCAGAAGACTTCGACCTCCTGAGGCAGCGGGCCACCTATTATTTATTTTTTAAATCTCTTGGGCCGTACACAGTAAAGTAATTCTATAGTAATAAGTAAGGAACATATTTTATGCAAAAATTATTGTTAAATATGCACATATTTGTGCTTTCGAAAATTCAAATATATATAATAAATATGCGAAAAAGAATTTTTTATTCTGTGCTAAAAAAAAATTAAGTATTTTATAAAAATTACAAAATATTCAATTATGTGAAAAAAATACAATTTAATCATAAGCATACTTCTGCTTACAAAAATGGGTACAAACTTTTATACCTACAGCTTAATTAAATAAATGCAAAATTAATAACGAAAAACATAATATTAATTTTGAATCATGTACCAAAATATGATTTTAGATTTTCAAATTAGAATTTCTGCAATTGTCACATAATATAAATTTATATTTTGAAAAACTTCTCGAAAAAATAAATTTTGTGAATCAGAGCAAAAAATAAAAAAATTCGTTAACTATTCATAAAAAATACAACTTTTATGCAATTTATAGTAGTTTTTACTTAAATATGCAAAAAAAATGCAATTAAAAAAATTAACCATAGACTCTACGCATTACAAAACGTCAAAATAATTCTAGACAAATTGTAGAAGAATATACATAAAAATACGGTCCTTAGTAATAAGCAAAAAAAAAGTTTCTTATTAATACATAGAAAAAAAATACACTCTATAAGTCTTAAAATACATATTCACGGGTCACAAATAAAGACATGGAAATCAAACGGAACAGGTGTGCAGAATATTCAGGAGGCGATCAGGGATGAGTAGGACGTTAAGTAGAATTGATAGGTACGACGATATATTGTATATTCCTGGGCCGAGATTATACGTGTTACACACGGTCTCCATATATCACGCATATTATTATTGTTATTATTATCTTATATTATATTACATACGTCGTGTATATTATAATCGTTATATTTTCTATATGTGTGTACATATATATCTAATAATAAATTGCACACATAGGCGCATTCACACCTCGCCTGCCGGACAAACTTTTTACATTGTTGTTTTATATATTATACGCGTGTATTATAAATACTTATTGGCATACATCCGAAGTTATAATATTTATTTATTTATTAAGGTTTCACGGGTTGAGCCCTTTGAGTGCATAACACATTTTTATATACATCAAGAGCATTACTAATTAACAATATACTAAGATTAATATAAAGATATTTTAATAATTGTAATATTACTTAGTAATTTAAAAAGTGAAGGAGGGGTCCACGTTGGCAAATGGACAGTATGCGTCTAATAGGTTCATTTAACATACAGTTTGTGGAGGATAGTGAAATAGAAAAGAGGACAGAATTTCGGACAGATCGTTGAAGGACTTTAAAAGTGATCAAAAATAGGAGGGCAGGTGAGTCTGTTTTTTGTATTAATAATATTAAACTACCTACCTACATGTAAACGGACTCGCGAATGTACATAATCTTATTCAAGAAACGGGTTTTAACTGTTATGATTTATACGAATATCGAAATATGTCATTATAATAATATTATATAATATCGCTATATGCACGTAAGCACATTATAATTAATATACGATATATTAATACTATATTTACTATGTAGTTAATATAGTACTATATTTTTTTTTATTTTTTTTAAACTAACATTTTTTTCAAATAAATAATCCTAGACAAAATAGCCATTAGGAGAGAGTTGTTAAATTTGTTATAATTATATTTTTACATTTTTATTTTGGATAACATTTTTTTTTTTATGCTCATTCTCTGTAGGTAAGTGAACCTATACACAAGTTTCGCAGTTATTGTGTTCCGACAAAATGCAATTCTGACTTTCCGAGCATTCTCTTAATGTCTTATTGTCTTTCCACTACAACTATCTTTTAATGATGTTTTATTTTCTAGTTGTAAAATGAAATTAGTTTTATGGTAAATGATAATTGTTCAAAAATATTAATTTTTTGTTTTATTTTAATCGATTAACAATATAATATTATGTTTAAACGGTAGTTACAATAATCATAAATATCAGTTAAGACTATAAAAAACAAGGGGAAATTAAGTAATCGCTCTGATGCACAGTAGGTATGTCGAGTGTACCGCGTCTAGTAAGTTTGTATTAAATTATAATTTAATGATAAATCATTGCATAAGAAAAACGAATCTAAGCGAAAACGGTCTGTCGGCCTATATTTGTTTATTAGTATATTTTTTTTTTTTTTTTTTTTTTT